>JADBJO010001762.1:212500-267500 GCA_016801955.1 Conus betulinus
CCAGATTCGCGCTACCAAATTGACCTCAAAATTTATTTGGTTCGTCTCCATGCCATATAGGGTCTTTTGACAAACTGAAATAGTCTCAGCAGGGCCGGGTTAGTTATGTCACAGAAAGGAAGAGGTGGTTCCAAACTGTGTGAAAACGGGATGGGAAGGAGGAGGAGGAGGAGGGGGGGGGGCTTATCTCCCAGAATTTTTAAAAGCAGATGTGGGGGAGGTTTTCGGTGAGAGCGAGGAGACCGTTCTCTTCCAAAACTTCTGTACAAGCCGGGAGGAGGTTGGGTATCATCTCCCCAAATTCCTCAGCTAATGTCGCGAAAAAAACAAACAAAACAAACAAAACCCACCTCGACAGACCTTCTTTACAAGCAGGGGAGTGGAGAGAGCAAAACTTTTTGGGGAAGGGGTGTGTGTATTTCGATAGAAAGTGTGAGCGTCTCGTAGGGGCAAAAGCGTAATTTTTGCCAGCCGGAGGGAAAAAGGGGGGGGGGGGGGGGGGGGGGGGGGGGGGGGGGGGGGGGGCTGAGGGGGGGGTGGGGGGGGGGGGGGGGGGGGGTCCGCGCACCTAGGAACTCCCGCCTCCCCCCTCCTTTTTTTCCGCTCTTGTCATGTCCTGTTCAGCAGTATCTGCGCCGCCGGCAGCCCTACTATGGCTCAGACCTAGGCCAACGCATTACCTTGTGCAAAAGTAACAAACAAACACAAACTAAAAGATAACGTCCTTGCACACAAAACAAATTATTCTTTTTTCCAGGCTAACCCAAAATAACGGAGCAATGTGGCAACTTGTTTGGAAAGTTGACCCTTTTTGATTGCTGGTATGTCTTTTTTTCTTTTTTTATTTTATTGACACTCTCTGAATTTTATTGCTCGGTTTGAAGCCACGTAGACCAACTTCAGAGATTCTACAGTATATATTGGCCCTTGTCTATATAGGTCAAGAGACACTATAGATCTCTGGATGACAAAACAAAAACGCCCCCATAGCGTCCGTGTTCGAAGTTCTACACGTCAGCGAAAATCCACTTTTTTACAATCTACCCGCGTTCATAAACCGTCACAAGTTTGTCTACTAGAAACATACTTTAGTTCGTCTACTCACTGAAGCCTGGCACTGTCTGCTGAGAGGTAAGTTGAGATCGAAAACTACTGACAAGCAACAAACAGCAGTCAATTTGGAGCGAAGTCAGTCTACATCCGGACACCATCAAGACCCGCTGAGGAAGCAGGACGAACGAAAATGGACATGGGGGCATTGCTGAATACAGGCATTCGATGTACACACACATACACACACACACACACACACACACACACACACACACACACACTTGATGAACACGGTTGTTCGATGTTCGGTTGACACGATGTGGACACAGACATGCACACACACACACACACACACACACACACACAAGAAAAAAATTGATGCCAAAGGCGGAATTCTGAGTACAAAATTTGGAACTGGGAGAAATTTTTGAAGAGCAAAAAGTGTACCTTCTCTGTCGTTCAAAGTGCTGAAACCAACTGATTCAGCCACTACTCCAGACATGCAAGTCCGGATTGACAACATAATGTGCATGCACGCACTGTATGTGTGTTTTTCTAAACGTATGAGGTCAAGTCAAAATAATGCAAGTGCCGTTGGGAGTCAAGGTGTACACCCCAAAACTATCAAAATAGTGACGATGTACATCATACGGAAGGAGGAGATCACCATCGGTCCAACTGTAGTTGTGAAAATCGCAATGATGAACTTTTTTTTTTTTTTTTTTTTTTATAACAAACTTTCGATTTTACAGCCTTAGGCCCCTAATTGTTCCCAACTGCACAGAAGACCAGGGCTGGTCGGCCCCTTTTTGCTCTTCTTCTTTTTCTTTGTTGTTGTGTTGCTGTCCCATCTTCTGTGCCACCTCAGTGACATTGCACCCACGCCGCTCATTCCGACCCTCCCGTCCACAGTCACAGCCCGGCCCGACCCGCCCAGCACCGGCACCGGGCACCGGCAATCCACGGGAAGTAGTCTATGTCGAATAGTCAAGAGGCAACCCACCGGAGGAGACACTGCACTGCTGCCGGGTCACTTCGGTGGTGTTCAGCGACACCTGTTCTGATTCAACATTTGCAGGACACCACCAACTAAGCTCCCTACTGACGCAAATAATTGCTTAGTCGCAGAGCCGGCGTGAGTGAGCTCTCCCTCCGGCGGGCGCCACCACGTCCGTCCAACAACAGCCCCCGTGAATTTGCCGATACCGGCGACCCCGTCGGACTCGAGCCAAGGCCATAGATGCAGAGAGGACATCGAAACTGAGGTCACCATGAGAGCAAGGCATTAGGGCCACAGATTTTGAGACTTCTTTTTTAAATGCTTATCGATGAGAATGAGGATGATGATGAAGGTACGGATTTCCATTCCGGTCTGAGACGGCATGACAGGGCTCTACTCTACGCTTACTTTCATGGAATATATCCGGTGTCAGTCAGGTCCGAGCGATACAGCCACCTGCAGTGTTGGTCAGGAAATTTGAGCAACACTCTCAGAGACGCATCCATTTAGTGGATGAAACTCTACTGTGTGATCCCAGTCTTCCCAGCTGAGCCCGTAGCAAACTCAATTCTGGGTAGGAGCCGATAAGAGCAGAAAAATCCCACATGGCTCTGATGGGAATCGAACACTCGACCTCCCAGCCGGGAGTCCGCGACGCTGACCACTTCGCCGCGGCGGCTGGTCCTTCGAGTGCAACTAAGCAGTGAGGAGAATATTTCGATGAGTTAAGAGGTTCGGTTTACCGAGAGGCAGTATCTTGCCTGAATGTGTGTTGTCAGTAAATGTCAAAAAGCTATCGTCATACCAGTGACAACTCCAAGCTGACATAGTGACACATGCACCAATTCAGTGCCCCGTTTAGTCGGCCCATGGTTTGGGGCATGCGACTTAAAAATGTGCGAGAGTGCGGCTGACTGCAACAGCACCAGTGCTCATCTCTCTCCTCAGTTTTTCCCGGCATTGAAAATCGGCTTTCTCGACTCGAGCGCAGTTTTCACACCACAAAAATGACAACTCGCCTTTATTGTCTTGTGATGTATTTGTGTATGTTCATCGGCGGAGTTACGTTAAGCTCCTTTTAAAATTCGTTTCTGTTCCATTCTGTAGTCAGTTCGAAATCCGCCTACATGAGGTTATTGATGAGTCTTCGCGCGTATCCAGGAAGGTGGGTGGCGCCAGCATGACAATAGACGAGGAGAAAGTCAAACTTTAGTCACGAGAGTGAATGAAACAAATGCATGACTGCGATTGGCTGAGACAACTAGGAAGTGGTGTCGCAGCTAGGCCTTGGGCCTACCGAATCAGTCAGTCCGTCTGTGTGCAGTGTACTATCTGCAGATGCTGAGCGGATCAGGTAAAAACCCATAACTGAACAACGAAAGCAAGTTAGAAAATAAAAAATTCTCCACCGACCGGTGCGGCGTTGTCACTGTCGTCGTTGCTCATTGAATGGGCCAAACGAGAGAGTTGCTCGTAGCCGACACTGAACAGCAGCACAAAGTGATAGTCGCTGCGGGGAAGACCAACGGTTTTCCCCACACACACTTACCACAACAGTTGGTAGTCTATATGACATTGTCCTGGAAGTGAGTCATTACGACAATCGTAAATCGAGTTTCGAAAAAAAAAACAGTGACGATGAGGAAATGGGCCTACAGTATGACTAGGATGTCAAACTAGTCGCCAAGCAGGCCAAGATACAGGCCACTGATGCGGAACGAAGAAACCACTGTCTCTGTACTCCCTCTCGTGCTCCCATACAACGGACGCGTAGCAACGGAAAGTTCAAGTTTCAATGTAAGTTCAGTATTATTCGTTACAACACCGCATGCTGTTACTAGCACATAAATGAAAAATTTTTTTTTTTTTTTTTAAATCTGTCATATGGTTGTCGGTAGGCTTTCTTGTTATGATTTGCATTTGTTATTTCTTTTTCAGATTAATACAATCGTGATGTTTATGTCTGCCCAGGATAAGACGTGTTTTTTTTTTCTTATGTGTTTGACGGTTTGAAAAAGCTCAGTGTGGTCGGCTGCGCAGTATAATCAAACCTACATTACAACGAGATCCCGCACTGCTTTCAAATAGCTCATACTTTTATCCAACATATTCTTGCCACAGGGTCACCGAGAGCAAAAGGGGGCTTGAAAAACTTGAAACGAGATTTTTTTTTTCCCCAGTTTTGATGTCCAGGTGTGTGAAGCGAGTGATTTATATAAAGTTTAAGGGCGAATTTTTGAAAATGTGGACTGACTAAAAGCTTTTCTTTTTACACATACAGTAGCCGTAGTTTGCCAATTTCTGGAGAAAACATAACATTTGCCATTTCCCTTTTTTTTTTTTTTTCGCTAACGTAGACATTAAATTAGGATTAAACAAATTATAGTCTCAGTTCTTGATGAAGATGTAAATGTTAAAATTATATAATTATGTGTATCAAGCTATATGTCGGGTGTTATGCTATTATACTTTACATTGAAACAATAACATCAACAACAAAAACTATTTCGATTACAAAAAGCTATCTATTAGATTTGTTTTATACAATCTAAATTTAAACTTCATCAGACTTCAATGTGGAACTAATCTTAAAATCACAGAATGTAATGTCTGGATCTGGATCTGGTCATTACGTCGCTGTGGCCACATCTTAGGGCATTTGTATAAAACAAATCAAATAGATAGCTTTAGGTAATCAAATTAGTTTTTTGTTGATGTTATTGTTTCAATGTTCAGGTTCACATCATCTTCAAGATGAAGCCTTTTGATCTGTTCAGCTGTGGAAAATTGTGAAAATGAAAGTACAGACCATGTGTTACTAAAATAAGGAAATCATATACATAAAACAAGGTGAGAAGTAATGTTTAATAGAAGATATGAAAGAGAGAGGTAAAACTGTTGCAAAGTGTCTTATTCAGATGAAACAAGAGATGTAAAAATTGCACAATACTCCCCAAACAGTCAGCATGATTCTGAGGCAAAACTAGTACTCCCTACTACATGGTCAGCGGGATATTCTCAGAGGCAAAACCAGTACTCCCTACATAGCAGCTGGCACGATTCTCATGCAAATCCATACTCCATACAAACAATCACATGATTCTCATGCAAAACCAGTACTCCATACATAACAACCAGCACGATTCTCATGCAAAACCAGTACTCCATACATAACAACCAGCATGATTCTCATGCAAAACCAGTACTCCCTACATGGCAGTTGGCACGATTCTCATGCAAAACCAGTACTCCATACATAACAACCAGCATGATTCTCATGCAAAATCAGTACTCCTTACATGGCAGTTGGCAGATTCTCATGCAAAACCAGTACTCCATATTAACAACCAGCATGATTCTCATGCAAAACCAGTACAGTTCAGTTCAGTTCAGTGGTTATTTAATGTCTTTTCATCGCCAAATATTAGAAAAAAAACTAAAAAAAAAAAAAAAAAAAAAAAAAAAAAAAAAAAAAAAAAGAAAACCTCCACACTTAACTTATCATCCACGTTAGTACTTTCAAACCCACATCTGATATATGCATGCTTACATAAGTGAAATACCCAAGTGGTACACAGAATTGATCTTTATAAAAATTTTGCAACCGGTGACTGCGAAATAACCATGGCAATTTCAGCAACATGTGAACCATATAAGACATTACTAACATTATCAAAGTTTGTCATCTCAATACCTTTCTCCTGATCGAGCGTGGTTAAAACACTGAGCATTCAAATAAAAGATGATGTACAGAAATGTTTTCTCTGCAGACACAAGTAATACCATGTGAATATTTAGTGTTCCAAGTATTCAGCCTTAATTTATGATTAATCTGACAATGTGCCTGGGACACGATGGTAAAACTAGACATTTCTTTTACTTAAATTCTCCTTATGTATATATTTTTCCATGATTTGGATTAATTCACAAGTGGATAAATCTAAGGGATTGTTAATAAAGTTCCAGCATTTCTGTTTGCTCCTTCTTTTGCAAGACTGTCTGCTATTTCATTCCACTTTATACCACAGTGAGATGGGACCCAACAAAAATCAATTCCTATGCCTAGAGTTATAACACAATGCAGTAGATGTTTTATTTCAAAAAGCAAATCTTTTCTTGCTTTGCAGTCCCAGCGCTCTAGTGATTGTAAAACAGATTTGGAATCAACACAAAGTAAAATTTTATAGAAAGCAATTGATGTATCATATATGTAAGTCAAAGCCTTCAGTACTGCTTATAATTCTGAGGTATCGATTGAAAACCCCTTCCTAAATAATATGATTTCTTGACATTTAAAGTTGGTATGATAAAGCCAGAACCACTGTCAGAGGATTCCTTTACAGACCCATCTGTAAACACTTATGATTTGGATAGCTGTTTTCTAAATGTTCACGAACTTCAGTTGTTAAAATATTTACATTATCCCTTTTTTTTTTTTAACAAAGTGTATTTGTAATAAAAAAAAGCATTTAGGTGCTCCCAGGAGGCACTGGAGGTACCGCAGGAAATTTTGGTATAGCAGTAACATCAATATTACAATGTGATATAAAGTCAGATGTGTAGTTTCTAATGGTTGAATGTGTGACATGTGTTTAGACCTCTTAGGAAAATCTTTACTGGAATCCATCAGTATTTCTTCAGTAACTGAATTTTCAACAGAAAGACTTCTGACAATATATTTGGATACATCCAATATTCGCTTCTCATTTAGTGGTAATATATTTGTTTCTTTATAACATCTATGAGTGTTTATATGAACTGGGACTCCCAGAGCTAATTTCATGGCCTTACTATCCAAGCTTTGCAATCTACTTAAAAGAGAATAACCAGTTCTCCCTACATCATAGCAGCCAGACTGATTCTCATGCAAAACCGGTACTGCCTACATAGCAGCCAGACTGATTCTCATGCAAAACCAGTACTGCCCTACATAGTGTGTCAGACTGATTCTCATGCAAAAACCGGTACTGCCTACATAGCACTAGCAGTCAGACTGATTCTCATGCAAAACCGGTACTGCCTACATAGCAGTCACACTGATTCTCATGCAAAACCAGTACTGCCTACATAGCAGTCACACTGATTCTCATGCACAAACCAGTACTGCCTACATACATAGCAGTCAGACTGATTCTCATGCAAAACCAGTACTGACTACATAGCAGTCAGACTGATTCTCATGCAAAACCAGTACTGCCTACATAGCAGTCAGACTGATTCTCATGCAAAAACCAGTACTGACTACATAGCAGTCAGACTGATTCTCATGCAAAACCAGTACTGCCTACATAGCACTAGCAGTCAGACTGATTCTCATGCAAAACCAGTACTGCCTACATAGCACTAGCAGTCAGACTGATTCTCATGCAAAACCAGTACTGCCTACACAGCAGTCAGACTGATTCTCATGCAAAACCAGTACTGCCTACATAGCAGTCAGACTGATTCTCATGCAAAACCAGTACTGACTACATAGCAGTCAGACTGATTCTCATGCAAAACCAGTACTGCCTACATAGCAGTCAGACTGATTCTCATGCAAAACCAGCACTCCTACATAGCACTAGCAGTCAGACTGATTCTCATGCAAAACCAGTACTGACTACATAGCAGTCAGACTGATTCTCATGCACAAAACCAGTACTGCCTACATAGCAGTCAGACTGACTGATTCTCATGCAAAACCAGTACTGACCACATAGCTGTCGGACTGATTCTCATGCACAAAACCAGTACTGCCTACATAGCAGTCAGACTGATTCTCATGCAAAACCAGCACTGACTACATAGCAGTCAGACTGATTCTCATGCAAAACCAGTACTGCCTACATAGCAGTCAGACTGATTCTCATGCAAAAAAACCAGTACTGCCTACATAGCAGTCACACTGATTCTCATGCAAAACCAGCACTGACTACATAGCAGTCAGACTGATTCTCATGCAAAAACCAGTACTGACTACATAGCAGTCAGACTGATTCTCATGCAAAACCGGTACTGCCTACATACATAGCAGTCAGACTGATTCTCATCTCATGCAAAACCAGTACTGCCTACATAGCAGTCAGACTGATTCTCATGCAAAAACCAGTACTGCCTACATAGCAGTCAGACTGATTCTCATGCAAAACCAGTACTGCCTACATAGCAGTCAGACTGATTCTCATGCATAACCACTACACCAGCAGCAGTCAGACTGATTCTCATGCAAAACCAGTACTGCCTACATAGCAGTCAGACTGATTCTCATGCATAACCAGCACTGACTACATAGCAGTCGGACTGATTCTCATGCACAACCAGCACTGACTACATAGCAGTCAGACTGATTCTCATGCAAAACGAGTACTGACTACATAGCAGTCAGTGTGATTCTCATGCAGGACCAGGGCACTCCCCAGAGAGCAGTCAGCATGACCCATCAACAGATACAGAGGGGGTCATGTGTATAAAACATCAAGAAAAGCTGGGTAAGCAAGCATACAGCTGGTAACGCTTTACAACACAGTTTAATTCGATCTAATGGAGCAGCTAACTTTTTGCACTGCCAGCGTCGGCAGTTCAAAAAGGGAAGGTCAAAGGTCAGAGGTTGCCAGGGGGTTCATCTAGCAGACCAGAGTTGACCACAGTTTGCTCAGTCTTAGAGTTACTGAACGCTCCTTTCTAGATTGAGGATTTATTGGCATACTTTAGGCTCAGTGCATACAGATTCAGTTCAACAATTCTGGTCTAGTGGATCAAGTGTTCAAATCCGTGTGTAAACAAATCATTATGGTTTATGCCCCAGTCAGTGCCACGTTTGACAAATAAAATGTTTGATAGTGTAGCATTCCGGAGGAGACCTCTGTTTTATTTTATCGTCTTTTGATTTGCTTCTCTCTAAATTGAAAAAAAAAAAAAAAGTCTACACTACATAGGGCTAGAAATTCACTGATATATTTTAGTGGATCATAAGATCTACTTGTCCCCACAAATTTCTAATTGCCCATCCTAAGTGAAAAGATGGTCAATACAGGTAACTACCGGCAGTGGAATAAACATAGGCAGGCAAAATTCACCAATGGCATGCTCAGCATTTACGTGATACGCCCGAGAGGGAGAAATAAACCTTCAAACAGATCTGTCATTTTGACGCTAACCGAGAGCAGTGCCTGAATAGTTTGCAAAAATACATCTTTTCCCATTGGGACAGCATACTACTGGGATTTCGTTATGAGGAAAAAACCTGAGTTGGGATTGACGGGGGGGGCCCCACAGCTGTTCAGAGCAAGTTACTTAGTTCTGAGTCACAGGGGGGAGTTTACAGCTGCAGAGGCCAGGCGGTGAATGCAGGCCAGGGAAAGGGATGTTTTCTGCAGGCCACTCCCCACCAGCCAGCTAACCACACTGTGCATGGACCAAACTAATGTCATCTGTGCATAGCCGGTCTGGCAGCAGTGTTCGGCATTGTTGAGCGGCCATTACAAATGGGGCTATAGGTTTGATAATTAGTTATTGTCATGAAAAATGTAATATATCTGCACTCTTGAGATGGCTGAATTGGCGAATTCCAACAATTCTTTTAATACCAAACTTGACTAGGTTTATTTTTCTGTAGATAAGTGGACGCGGCATGAAAGCTTGTACGCAAGTGGTCAGGCAATATTAGAACAATGACAACACACACAAAGTTGTGCAAAAATGACGTCATCACTTTCTTGGAATTTAATTTTCCATAGTTAAGTAGCACACAAGTCTGATACGTGCCTCTGCTCAAGACTACAGCAACAAAAATGTTGGATTAGAAATGTGTAAAGCCTTGTTTGTTCGCCCTTTCAGTAAGTGTCTCATGCCAGACGGAAAAATAAAGCTGTGGGGGTGGGAATGGGTAGGGAACAGTTGGAGTGGGGGAGGTGGGGTTGTAAAAGTGAGAAAGAGAGGATGGAAGCACGATCAGCCTGCATGTAATTTCAAGCTGAATGGTAAGTCACTGTCACTGATGCAGTCAAAAACTTGTTGCCCAGGGGACAAGGGGGGACAGCATTTCCACTTGTTCCCAGAAAAAAAAAGTCATCCCAGTAGACTACCGGATAGGTGGATATTTCGAGCCCTGCTATTAATAAATGTTTAGAATGTTTTGTTCAATATATTAAAATGATTCAGAGATCGTGGTCTCTCTGACTCCCCCTCCCCCTCTCTCTCTCTCTCTCTCTCTCTCTCTCTCTCTCTCTCTCCCTCTGTCTGTCTGTCTGTCTGTCTGTCTGTCTGTCTCTCTCTCATACAAGGACAGATTGTAAGACTAGGCTTTGGCCTAAAATCTTCATTTGCATATCAAAGATCAATCAATCAATCAATTTCTCTCTCTCTCTCTTTGTCTCTTTCTGCCTCTCTCCCTCCCTCCCTCCCTCCCTCCCTCCCTCTCTGTCTCTGTCTCTCAACCAAATGCAAAAAAAAATATATTAGAGGAGGGAAAGAGTATAGAACACACTAAGCAATGGGATTCCAAGTATTACTATTATATGTTATAACTAAAGAAGCTCGTCTGGAATCAGCCAGTGAAAGTTGTTGATGAATCTGTTGGACTCTTTTGCTTTTGTTGTTTGTTTGTTTTTAACCATATAAAACCACATAGGTCTGAGTCTGTTCAGCAAGAGAGAGAAATGAACGATCCAGTCAAAATCTGCCGGAAAAGGAAGTGAATTTTGATTACTGTGTTATACCATGTAAAGGTTTAATATTGCATATGTGATGTTGGTTTGTGGTGGTGATGTGCGCACCTGTGCTTGTGTGTGTGTGTGTGTGTGTGTGTGTGTGTGTGTGTGTGTGTGTGTGTGTGTGTGTATGATTCTGTTTTGGTGGGATGTGTGCATGTGATTCTATATTGGTGTGGTGTGTGTGTAAAGGGGTGTGGGGGGGGTGGGGGGAGGAGGGTGGTAGGATGTGTGCATGCATGTGTTGATATTTTATGTATATGTACAGACTGACACAAGATGGATAAATGAATTCACAAGGAATGACTGAGCACAGTGGAAAGAATGGAATATTTTTTTTAATGATATACATGTTTATGATTTGTTGTAATATGTGAATCTTGATGATGGCACCACAAACAAATTTTCCTTGTATTCTATGAGGACAAATAAAATATCGTGTATCGTGTATGAGCAATGCTTACAAGAGCATTGTTACATAAATCATGCGGGGACCTGCCGATTGATAATGAGCTTCCTGTAGACTTGGAGACAATTGTACTTTAATGATCATTATGCTTTGTCCTTTCTTGGCAGTGGGCTAATAGTAATGGAGGTGTTCATTCTCTTACTTAGTTTTAACTTTCCACAATCTCTACATGCTGTACAGTGGATGAAAGCATTCTCTTCTTGCTTTTCACTTCTACTGCCTGTTCTCGTTTTCTGAAATAGCAGGGTAGGGCGTGCACTGCAGTTAACCAGCTGTTCGCTTCCACTGCTTTAGAATGAAAAGTTTTACACCACGCCATTTTGCCTCTGCATCCTCTCTTTGCAGTGAAACTGGAATGTTCCACGGCAGCTATTTTAGCAGCTTCTCTGAAAATTCAATTTTGGGGGTTATCTGCTTGTCAACTATTGACTTCTGTTTTCTAAATCAAACAGTTAGAAGGTTTAGGTCACCTTGGAAATATTTCTGATGGTGAAAATCTGCCAGGATCTGTGTGGAAACAAGTGGGTTTATGGGGGGAAAAAATCTGCATTTTGTTTCTTTTTCTTTTTTTTTTTTTTTTTCATCATTTTGGTAAAATCATTTTGTATGTCACACACACACAGTACATACACACATGAACATGAAAACTCTCTCACACAACACACACACAACACACACACACACACACACACACACACACACACACACACACACACACACACACACACACACAAACCTCCCAAAAACACAAAAAACAAACCTGTCACTCACACACACACACACACACACACACACACACACACACACACACACACACACACACACACACACACAGTTTTTTTGTAGTCTGAATAGAGATTAAAGTGTATAAGAAAAAAAAAAAAGAGAAAGTGATTAGTAGTAGTGTTAAAAGAAAAAGAAAAAGAAAACAACATAATTATTCTTCTTTTGCACAAAACTGGTTTTGGTTTTAATCGCTATAGTTTTGACAGTGCAAGCACTGTTTAGAACTTCCTGGAACAAGGTCATTGTCAGTGAGTTACTTGCTGTGATGCAATAAACCTCTCAAAGTAATGGACATTAAACACAGACTCACGGACACACACACAGACAAGCACAGAGAGAGAGAGAGAGAGAGAGAGAGAGAGAGAGAGAGAGAGAGAGTTATATACATTAATATGAACACATAGAAGTACTCACACATATACACAAGCACACACACACACACACACACATGCACATGCATTCATTAACATGCATACACACACACACACACACACGCACACACACACATGCACGCATACACACTTGTACACATAAGCACGCACACCATACGCACACACACACACACACACACACACACACACATCAATAAATTTAGCAGCCATATACATATATGGATGTAAGCATAGACCTTACAGCATGGCTGCATTTGCAAGTTATGTCAACTGTTCATGCTCTTTTGGAGTACGTCTCTTCGAGACAACAACGAAACAGATAAGTGCTGATTGGGTAGGTAGAAATACACAGTAGTAAATGACCTTATAGGAGAGAAAAAGACAGTATGTCTTATTTCTCATGAATATGAATTCTTATTTTTATGTAACGATTTATAATGTCTTTTTGTAATGTCTTATGTACTTCTGAAATGATGTGGAGCAGAAGAAAAATTTCCGATGGACAATAAAGTTGATTGACTTGATTGAATTGAATTGAATGGCAAGCCATCCTTTTGATGTTTTGCCATTACATGTTGCTGGTTTTAAAACTGTGGTTTGTCTGACTGCTGGGCGCGTTTTGAAATTATGTTTATGGGTAATTTGTCATGACCATTATCAAAAAAAAAAAAAAAAAAAAAAAAATCTGATTTGTAGATTGACTTTGTGCTGGTTGATTGAATGTAATGCCAACAGTCTTTTGATTTCAGGTAAATGTTTAGGGGATGGCTTCCCGTGCAGAAGATATTTACCAGGTGGCACCAAGTCCTATTCGAAAAATTGGTCAGTTGTTTTTTTGAAAGTTTTGTTAACTGTTTTGATGTGTTGATATTATCATTGCTAAATTTGATGACATCTGTGTTCCATTGTCAGATTCCATGTTGACATCGTTTGTGGTCATATTGATTGATGTGCAGCTGTGGCTGGTTTGTTCAGAAACGTATGAATCTTAGGATGTTGATGAGATGATGTTGATTAATAATCAAGTAATGAGGATGAAGATGATGATGTAATGCATTACTTGGTCAGTGTGTGTGTGTCACAGTTTCTGTCTTAGAAATAGGTGCTTGGATATCATACAGATGAAATGTACATTTTTTTTTTCACGGTGATTATTCATACTTTACAAATGTATTTTATCCAGACAGTGTTTCTGCTGCAGATCAGATGTATTATATTATCTTGAAACTGAACTGCTTATGTTAAACCTCTGCACTCAACATTTTAATGCTCGAAATATTGAAAAGCAATCTGGAAAATATCAGGTTTAGACTTCTGATTGAATGGTGGTGAGATCAAAGCTTTGTCAAGTATAGGTTGTAATTGTGTGTGTATGTTTGTTTGTTTGTTTGTTGTGTGGGGGGGGGTGGGGGCGTTGTTAGTTCAGTCTTGAACTTGGATCAGTCAAGATCACAGCTTTAGATTGTTACAGTGGTGTCTAAAATTTGGGGCATGCATGTTTCCTTTAGCTACCACTAGAGAAGTGTTTCCCTTCCATTGTGAAAGATTGAAGCTTTTTGAAGAAAAACACACACACACACACACACACACACACACACACACACACACACACACACACACACACACACACACACCACAAACACTCACACACACACACACACACACACACACACACACACACACACACACACACACACACGCACACACACACACACACACACACACACACACACACACACACACACACACACACACACACACACACACACACACACACACACACACACACACACACACACACACACACACACATACACACACACACACACACACACACACATACACACTAAGAATTCGGAAACTTAGTAATAGTATTATCATAACTGTATTGCATACAGTTCTGGAACACAGAATAAAACAGAAAAAAGTTTATTTAACTCATATACTTAGAGATGTAAGAAGCTTATTCACACAGATACATTTAAATTTACTGAAAACAAAATTCAGTAGAAATGTTAGATGTATGTGTGGAAATGCACTAAGTGTGTTTCACATTTGTTAATTCATTACCCCAAAACAAAACAAAGAACTTTATTATCATGGGTTGGTGGTGATACTATGGATAGATCAACATCACCACTCTCTGAAATGTTGAATGATTATTCATTTCTCAGATTAGTTAGTCAAATTTTCTTACAGAGTCCAGTTGGCATTTATCTGTAATTGGTTTTTTGTTTTTTAAAAAAAAATTTTTTTAAACACACAGCAGTATTCAAAGTTCTGTACACTTTTCCCCCATCCTCCACCGATCCCTCCACCGTTCTTTTAATGAACACGCATCTGCATACCACACACACCATTAAAATATCGTCTGATATCACTTTAAGTGAGAAGATGTTAAATTGAGGAGGACACACACACACACACACACACACACACACACACACATCAGTAATAAAATTCCCCATCTAGAATCCCCGTGACTTGACAGTAAGAAAACTGATGTGAACAATGTAAAACAGTTCGGAAAAAAAGATAGAAACAGCAAAATTCAATGAAATATCTCCACTGACGCTGCACATCATCAGTTGCCACAGAGTTGCACCCCCTTTGGTAATGCCTGGGACATCTTGGAAGTTGCTGGTGCCTCTGTATAATATACTTACTTGACCTGTGCAGTGTGGTCATGGAAAATGAATGAAGCTGTATGAAGCAGTCTTTCAGTGCTTCTAGTATTGTTGGCTGCTACAGTACCATACTTAGTGTGTGTGTGTGTGTGTGTGTGTGTGTGTGTGTGTGTGTGTGTGTGTGTGTGTGTGTGTGTGTGTGATGTTTTTTTTTCTCTCCTCCTTTTCTGTCTGTTTTTTTTTGTTTTCAGTTATTGTGTGTGGATGGTTAGGGGTAGGCTGAAGTGTGGAGTGAGGAGTGCTTGACATAGTCTGCTCTCTTGCTTTTTCCTCCTCTCTCTCTCCCTCCCTCCCCTCCTGCATTTTTTCCGCACGGCTTACGCACCACCCTCTTTCTTCTCCAGCACTGTGCCTACACCACAGACATTGAAAACTTGCATGAATGAAATTTTCATGGTCTTTTCTGAGGTTCTGTACTCTGTGCTGTCGAGTACTGTTTGCAGTCCTATTGTAATTCTCAAGGAGTGAAGAGCACTGTAGCTTTTAAAAAAACTGATGAATTTGATTTGGTAAAGGGAGTTAATCCGTGTTCCTTGTGTTGCCAGGTTGCCAGGATTTGTTGACGCACAACACACTGGTGCACAGCGCTGGCTGAGACGGCAGAGTGTGAGAAACAAGTTCAAAATATTCTCCTGTAAGTTTCTGCGTGACTATATTCTGCTGTACCATCATTGCTGGGGGCAGAAAAGTGTTAGCTAGGTTTTTTTACTTACTTTCACTGGTTGTGTAAGTGTGCGGTTGAAATCTATGAGTTGTGCATTTGAATTTTTCTTTTTTTATTCATTTTAAAAAAAAAAAAATCATGTATTTCTATTCATTTACATATTTATTTATTTTTTTTTTGCATTGGAATGGGGTAGACATTTCCTGATTCAGTTAGATGTGGTTCGTGGAGAAGGAGAGTGTAGTTGCTGTTGTGCACCTTCCCTTCTCTCCTCCCACATCCTCTTCCACACGCTCACAACGTTAATATCAGTGCTTTTTTTTGTGATGGTGGAAAGCAGCCATTTCGACAAAACGTGGACTTGTGGGCTAATGCAAGTTGGAGATGGAGGAGGTCGTTTTCCTTGGAGCAGGGTAAACTTGGGCACTGTCTTCCTCAAACTGCTGTGCTGTGTAAATCACCTGTGATTAACTTGCTTGCATAAGGTGCTCAGTGGTCCAGTTGACGCCCGTGGTCCAATGTGTCTTCTGTTCTCAGGGTTAGTTGATACTGGGACACAATAACTTTGTGTTACATTGGTTAAAACTGAGGAAAAATAGCAGGGGCTCTTATAATTCTCTTCAGTTCTTTCCCTTGAATTTCGATCACCGGTGATCGACGGTTTTCTTCCCGGAATTACGGTATTTAAAACTACATTTTTGTTACCTGAAGCAATATATCGCCTAAAAAACCCAAAATAGACACATTCATCACAAAAATACTGTTTTAGAAAGAAAGAATGCAGAATGTTACGAAGAAAAGAACAACCGTCGTGCAAAATGCAAAAATCTCAAAAACTGTTGAGAGTTAATTACTTACTCCCTCTTTTCACACTGGCCTGTTTCTAGGAACAAACAAACAAACAATCCTGGATGATGAATAATGCGCCGTTTATTTTGCGCAGGGCCCCAAGTGTATGTGATCATCTCTGAAGGCTGTGTGTACTGTTACGGAAATGAGGTGGGGAAGAGGCCGGCTTCTGCCTTTTCTTTGTATGGCTATGACAAGTGAGTATAAGCATGTGCCTGTGGATTGTGTGAATCCTTTTTTTTTTTCCTCTTTTCAAATCATGTATTTGTTGGGCAGTGCGTGTGCTTGTAGACTCTGTGTGTGTGTGTGTGTGTGTGTGTGTGTGTGTGTGTGTGTGTGTGTGTATGTGTGTGTGTGTGTGTGTGAGTGTGTGTGTGTGTGTGTGTGTGTGTGTGTGTGTGTGTGTGTGTATGTGATGTGCATAAAACTTAGAAAGTTTTTTTTTCATTTTTTTAGACCTGATTGTATAGTTTGTGGCAAGGAAAGAATGTACAGACTTTGTTTGCTCAGGCCTGTGAAGATCACATGAACATGACGAAAATGTCATAAAGAAAGTGATTTTAGCTTGCAGTCTTGTTTACACTTTATGTTTTGAATATTTTGTTCATAACTTCACACTGCGGTACATGGGCACATGAAAATGAATCTTACACTGCTGAGGAAAAAAAAAAAAGTGATGCATCTGCGGCATGAATGACTTTTGCATCGCTTTGGTACTTGGACAAAAGCATAGAACATATCAGAGTCCTTTTTGTCTTGGCCGTTTTCGGTACACGGCATTTAATTATAAGTGACGTCACAGTGATCCTACCACGGGACATGCATTCCTTGCAGAACCCTTATGACCTTCAGGTTTCGCATCTGCACCCACTGTAAGCCACATGGTAGATGGGCCTGACCTTCAAGTTCGCATCTGCACCACTCTAAGTCACATGGTAGATGGGTCTGACCTTCAGGTTTCGCATCTGCACCCACTCTAAGCCACATGGTAGATGGGTCTGACTGTCAGGTTCCGCATCTGCACCCACTCTAAGCCACATGGGTAGATGGATCTGACCTTCAGGTTCCGCATCTGCACCCACTCTGAGCCACATGGTAGATGGGTCTGACCTTCAGGTTCCGCATCTGCATCCACTCTAAGCCACATGGTAGATGGATCTGACCGTCAGGTTCCGCATCTGCACCCACTCTTAGCCACATGGTAGATGGGTCTGACCGTCAGGTTCCGCATCTGCACCCACTCTTAGCCACATGGTAGATGGGTCTGACCGTCAGGTTTCGCATCTGCATCCACTCTAAGTCACATGGTAGATGGGCCTGACCGTCAGGTTCTGCATCTGCATCCACTTTAAGCCACATGGTAGATGGTCTGACCGTCAGGTTCCGCATCTGCATCCACTCTAAGCCACATGGTAGATGGGTCTGACCGTCAGGTTCCGCATCTGCACCCACTCTTAGCCACATGGTAGATGGGTCTGACCTTCAGGTTTCACGTCTGCACCTACTCTAAGCCACATGGTCAGGTTTCCCGTCTGCATCCACTCTAAGTCACATGGTAGATGGGTCTGACCTTCAGGTTTCCCCGTCTGCATCCACTCTAAGTCACATGGTAGATGGGTCTGACCTTCAGGTTTCACGTCTGCACCCACTCTTAAGTCACATGGTAGATGGGTCTGACCTTCAGGTTTCGCATCTGCACCCACTCTAAAGTCACATGGTAGATGGGTCTGACCTTCAGGTTTCACGTCTGCACCCACTCTAAGTCACATGGTGGTAGATGGGTCTGACCTTCAGGTTTCGCATCTGCACCCACTCTAAGTCACATGGTAGATGGGTCTGACCTTCAGGTTTCGCATCTGCACCCACTCTAAGTCACATGGTAGATGGGTCTGACCTTCAGGTTTCCGTCTGCACCTACTCTTAAGTCACATGGTAGATGGGGATAACCATCTAGGGAAAACTGGGGAAAGAACTTAACTCCACTGGAACTACTAGAATGACAATATGTTAATGCAGGCCAGTGTTTATGCAAGCTCTAGCAAGATTCATACTGATAGTGTGTTGTGACAAACTGGCTGACACTAGCAATAATGATAATTATGATTTTTTTATTTGTTTCCATAAAAATGCTCAACAGCACTTTACTTTTAAAAAAGAGCAAACGGTAAAAATAGGAATTATAAAAGTTATGCATATTGAAAAAAACAAAAAGCCTAGAGATATCCAATACTAAAACAAATCAGTTTGTGTTCACAATTAAGACATTGTATAACAGTAATAATAATAATGATTTTGAAAAATAAATAACACGAAAAAATTTCGCAAAAAAAGTCTCCCTCTCATTAATCCTCCGAAAACCACTCTTCTCCTTTACACTTAAACAAACGCACTTATGCACACACGCTGGCAGGCAGAAATGCATGCGCGCACGCACAGAGCCTCGAGATATCCAATGCTGAAACAAGTGACATTGCATTCACAATTAAGACATTGTATGATAATAATAATATTTAAAAACAAATCACAAGAGAAATTTCACAAAGTCTCCCTCTCATAAATCCTCTAAAAACCACTCCTCTCCTTTACACTTACAAAGACCGACACACACACGACGCACACATGCATGCACACGCATGCACACACACACACGCACACACACACACACACATACACACACACACACACACACACACACACACACACACACACACACACACACACACAACATGCACACATGCATGCACACACACACACACACACACACACACACACACACACACACACGTACACACACACACACACACACACACACACACACACACACACACACACACACACACACACACACACACACACACACCTTCATGTTACTGGTCTGGGAACATACAGGCAGGAGAATAAATCTGATCAGGAAGGACTTGCACATTTCAGTTTCTCGGGATAGATGAGTTTGAAAGAGGTAGGTTTTCAGATGCCGTTTGAAAGTTGAGAAGCAGTTTGTTTTCCTAAGAGACAGGGGTAGAGAGAGTTCCATACATATAGGCCAAAGACAGAGAAAGGACTTTTTACCTAAGGTATTAAGAGAGAAGCGAGGAACAGTCAGCAGCGAGGTATCAGGAGAACGGAGTGTTTGAAAAGGTTTGTGTATCTGCTGACACTGGCAAGATTCATACTGACAGTGTTTTGTGACAAACTGGTGGCTGGGCCACCCAGCCTGCCAGGCACCTAGGAGAAGCCCGCAATGAACCCTGCATGCACTTTGCCTCTCTCCGGAACTGGGTCATTGTGTGATGTGTGAGGCAACTGCGTCGCACGCGTCTCCCCTGGGGCTTGTCCATTCTCTTACGGTGACAGTGACCAACCTGATTTTTGTTTTTTTCCTAACCCAGTAACCTTTGCATGAATGAGGGACAGTGCAATTTGAACTAGGTTGATTCACAGCGTACACTGGTTAAAAACTTACCGATAAGTTGTGAAAAAAAAAATCTGTGAAATACGTTGATAAGTCATAGACAAAGCAGGGGAGGCTGCTACTTTAGATTGATTGCTTTTGTCATTCAATGCACATTCTACTGTTCTGCTAGTGAGTGATTAAGGTGGGTACATTTTAAAACATCTGATAGTTTTTTTTCAGAAAAAAATGTTTGAATTTTTGAGAAAAATTAATAATTGTTTGAAAATTTATTTTTTGATTTTTTTTGTTGTTGTTGTTGATTGATAACATGTCTTTGGTTTTATTTGGTTGCTATTGTTTGTTTATTTTTAATTTCAGTGTCGTATATTTCCAGGGTTTACCGAGAGGGAGGAGAAGTGACAGCGAAGGAAGCTACCTGGACATTTAAAGTGGTGCATGCCAACCCTGACTACCGATCCTATCTCTTCTCTGCTTCCTCAGAGAAAGAGATGTTTTTTCTGGATGTCCTTGTTTAAGCAGGAGATGCTAAGGGCCAATGGAAAACTACCCAGGTCTCTCTCTCTCTCTCTCTTTATGTGTTTTAATCCCATCTTTCTGTCTATCTCTTTCATGCTGTTAAGAGATCTGTCATTTATATGTGCCGCTCCGTCTTCCCCAGTCAGCCCTCGTTATGCCTGTCTGATTTTCTTCCGACTGCCTCTTTTCTTAGCTCCTTTTTAGCCCTATGTTCTTCCTGTTTTTGTCCTTGTTCAAATCTGCTAACTAGGTCAACCCTCTTTAACCTCCTTCTTCTTGTGAAACAGAGAGAGAGAGAGAGAGAGAGAGAGATAGTTGAATAAAAAAAAAAAACATTAAGCTGATTTTTTTTTTTTGATCACATCAACAAATTTTTACATCCTCCAGTCTACAGATGCGCATTATCTTGGAAATGAATTTGCTACTGTCCACAGCTGCGTATTTGATACAAACCATTTTACAGTTTTTTTCACTTTTTTTTTTTTTTAAAAAAAAAAAATAATAAAAGCATATGCACAATTCTTTCTGATAAAGTCAGAACTCTGGCCCATTTTTAGTTGTGATGTGCTTGAATTCTAATTATATCAGTAGGGATTTGTCATGTAAACACAACTAAGAGGCTCCCATCCCTGTATTTCCTCCAAAACAAATTTTCTGTCTTGTTATTTCATTGTTTAATGTTTCTTGTTGTTATAATTGTTGTGTATTCCGTGATTTTCCTACCCTTGACTTCTATACAGACTTTGATCTTGGAAGAACGTAGGAGTATCTGGCTGAGAGAGAGAGAGAGAGAGAGAGAGAGAGAGAGATGCATGCTAGATAAAGTAGAGTTCGACTTGTACTGGATGTCAGATATGAACTAAAAGTGTGGAACCTCTGCATAACACACCATTAAAAAGAAGGAAAGAAAGCGAAGAAAAGTGACAGAAAAAAGAAGAAAAAAAAAAAAAAGAAACAAGAAAAAAGAGAAAGATAGAAAAAAAGAGAGAAATAAGAAAGAAAGAAATGGGGAAAAAAGGCAGAAAGGAAGTCATGTTGGAAGCAGAAAAAAGGGGGGTGGGGGGAGGGGGGGGGGGGACTTCTGTGGAGATGCACTCACAGCAATTGCAGCTGGACGAGGAAGCGTTGTCTGATATTTTCCCCCCTTCCCTCTCCCTCCCACTGACACACACACACACACACACACACACACACACACACACACACACACACACACACACACACACACACACACATCTTCTTGCCATTCACTGTGTTTCCAGCAGTGCTACAGCACAAACAGTGATTTCAAAGATTTTTTTTTTTTAAACTTATGTTCAGTGTTGGGAAAACAATAATTGAAAAATGCATTTTGTTTGTTTGTTCAGACCCCAAGGGGACGGCAAAAGTTTCGATGTGGGGGTGTACCAGGAGGCGGGGTCTGTGTCATCAGAAGACTACATGGACATAGAAGCCAGCATCTATGAGGACAGCCGACTGTGCATCCTGCCAGACAACTACACCAACAAAAAAGAAGAGGATGGTAGGCTTCATTTTTCTGTCTCACTCTCTTTTGGTTTTTTTGTTGTTGTTTGTATGGGGTTTGTTTATTTTTTTTGTCCGCCAACCTCCATTTCATTTTTTTTCCCCCCCCCCCCCCCCCCCCTTTTTTTTTTTTTTTTTTAAAGATGGGGCCTCCAACTTCAGTTTTTTTTCCCAATGCCTTTTTTTTTTTATCTTCATTGGCTCACACTCACCATGCAAAATCTGTGTGTACATTACTGATGGACATTGTGCGCAGGCATATGACACACAAAATGTCTGGGTTGGATTGTGTACTGGTGTGTAATGTGCTGACACTTTCTTTTTGCTGTGATAACCTTATTCTAACAAATGGAAACAATTCAGTCTACTTAGGGTAATGAAGTATTCATAGAATTAAAAGCAAAAATAAGTGTGTGCGTGCACTCGCTCGCGCTCATGTGTGTGTGTGTGTGTGTGTGTGTGTGTGTGTGTGTGTGTGAGTCATTTTTTATTTGTCTTACTTTTCATGATTATTATGTGGAGTGATAAGGAATAGCATGAGGATGAAAGGGATGCAAGTCTGTCACTGATTTGCCTTGGGGTGTGTGGGGGAATTCTATTTTGGTACAGATTCAGACGATGAGATGGATCGTGTAGTGACGACACGTCCTGACTTGCGGCGGCGGCCGCCCCAGCCTCCCCCGGTGCCTGATCGGCCCCCTAAGACTCTGCCTGTGCTGGAGGCACAGCAGCAGGGTAGGTGACACAGTTCTGTGTATGTGATTTCATTCTGTGTATGTGTTTTAGTTCTGTGTACTGCTCGTTTAGCCTGAAGAAGACCTAAGAGGTCAAAAATGCAGTCGTTTGTCTAAGTTTTTCTCGGCGGAGCCTTGAGAAGAATTTTTTAAAATTAAAAAAAAAAAAAGTATGTGATTTAGTTCTGTGTATGTGATTCAGTTCTGTGTGTGTGATTCAGTTCTCTGTGTGTGTGATTCAGTTCTGTGCGTGTGAGTAAGTTCTCTGTTGTGTCTAGTTCTGTGCATGTGATTCAATTCTGTGCGTGTGATGCAGTTCTGTGCGTGTGATTTAGTTCTGTGTATGTGATTCAGTTTCTGTGTGTGTGTGATTTAGTCTCTCTCTGTGTGTGATTCAGTTCTCTGTGTGTGATTCAGTTCTGTGTGTGTGTGTGATTCAGTTGTGTGTGTGTGTGATTCAGTTGTGTGTGTGTGTGATTCAGGTCTCTCTGTGTGTGATTCAGTTCTGTGTGTGTGTGATTCAGTTCTGTGTGTGTGATTTGTTCTCTGTGTGTGATTCAGTTCTCTGTGTGTGATTTAGTTCTGTGCGTATGATTCAGTTTCTGTGTGTGTGATTCAGTTCTCTGTGTGTGATTCAGTTCTGTATATGTGATTCAGTTCTGTGTGTGTGTGATTTAGTTCTGTGCGTATGGTTCAGTTCTGTGTGTGAAATTCAGTTCTGTGTGTGAGATTCAGTTCTGTGTGTGTGATTCAGTTCTGTGTGTGTGATTCAGTTCTCTGTGTGTGATTCACTTCTGTGTGTGTGATTCAGCTCTGTGTGTGTGATTTAGTTTCTGTGTTTGTGATTTCAGTTTCTCTGTGTGTGTGTGATTCAGTTCTCTGTGTGTGTGATTCAGTTCTGTGTGTGTGATTCAGTCCTCTGTGTGTGTCATTCAGTTCTCTGTGTGATTTAGTTCTGTGTGTGTGATTCAGTTCTCTGTGTGTGATTTAGTTCTGTGCGTATGATTCGGTTCTATATGTGTGATTCAGTTCTGTGTGTGTGATTCAGTTCTGTGTATATGATTCAGTTCTCTGTGTGTGTGATTTAGTTCTGTGCGTACATATGGTTCAGTTCTCTGTGTGTGATTCAATTCTCTGTGTGTGTGATTCAGTGTGTGTGTGATTTAGTTCTGTGTGTGTGATTTATTTCTCTGTGTGTGATTCAGTTCTGTGTGTGTGATTCAGTTCTGTGTGTGATTTAGTTCTCTGTGTATGTGATTCAGTTCTGTGTATGTGATTCAGTTGTGTGTGTGTGATTCAGTTGTGTGTGTGTGATTCAGTTTGTGTGTGTGTGATTCAGTTCTGTGTGTCTGTGTATGTGATTCAGTTCTGTGCGTGTGATGCAGTTTTGTGAGTGTGATTCAGTTTCTCTGTGTGATTCAGTTCTGTGTATGTGCGATTCAGTTCTGTGTGTGTGCGATTCAGTTCTCCCGTGACTCGGTTCTGTATATGTGATTCAATTCTTCTGCGTGTGTGATGTAGTTCTGTGTATGTGATTTAAAAAGAAAGGATATCATTTCCACAACACAATACAGACAAAACAGATTACAGGAGAAAACACGATGCATTTCGACTTCTTGGGTCTTCTTCAGGCAAAAGCAAATAACATTCAGGACAATGGAAACAAAGAACAAGAAACCACTTTATCTTCTCCTATTTGGCGCAACATGGCTGTTGAATGAAAATGAGACCCTTGGGAAGGTGCCTATGGGAGTTAAGAGAATAATGATGACAGTGAAAAAAAAAAAAGAAAAATGATGACAGTGACAATAGTTTGATAACAATAATGATGATAGTAATACTGTAAGTATTATCGTCATGTTATCAAAAGTAACAGTATTCTCCTCATATTATTTAAACATTTTCGTTCTCATCACTATCAATACTGTTATTGCTACTGTTAATGCATGTGTGGCCACCACCATGCAGTCAAAAATGGTGACAAAGGACGTATAGCATAATAAGTCATTTAGTTTGTGTCCACAAAGTGTAAGAGTGCACCGCAAGGCACTCGGCCATGTTGCGGGCTCTGCTGTCACAAAGGTGGCTAGAGAGGCAAGTCAACAGTTTATTACTACTCTGGGCTGATGGCTCTATGAGCTATCACTATACCCACCCCGACAATCCAGTGCCTGCATGTCTTTGGACAACCTCCAAAGGAAAACCTGCCAAAGGAAACCTTAGACATCCAGCCCTGCCTGACTATGAAATGTCAAAAGATGGCGATATTTCGGCAGAGGGCACAACCAGCGGAAAAAAACCCGCACTTTATGTGCCCTAATGTCCTCACTTCAGGCTGTGGCTTCTGGCCAAAGACATAAGCTTGGTGTATAACCCGCTTGAGCCAGGAGCTTAGCATCTGGCGACTGATAGCAGCGTCATGTATGTCATGCCATAACCACTTGTCACAAGACTCTGTCTTCTGAGGACATGTCCTCAGTGCCTTGACAGGACAGTCACCTTTGCTCCACCTTTGAACCCCAGGGCCGGGGCTGGACTGTGAAGGGGCCAGGGAGGCAATGTTATGGTCGATGGCTGCTGTGTTGGCTTTGCAGTCTTGGCTGGAATAGTAGGGTGCGTGGAAAGAGTGGTTAAGCCACCACTATGCTACCATGAGGAGTTACGGTCCCTGGGCAAGGCATGAACCTCACTACCCTGCAGGCTGATGCCAGGGTGATCAGAAAGCAGGTCTTCAGCATTAGGTTCCTGATAGGCTTTTTGAGTTTGAATACTTTTCACATAATTATTTCATTGATTCAAGATAAGGAACAGGAGAATCATTTTTTAAAGCTTAAAAAAAAAGATGTAAGTAAATTTCGTTTTTTGTATTTGTAAAGTAAACGTGTTTGGAGATGTTAGAGGTATGTCCCTTTCCCTTTTCAGACTTAAGCTCACAAAAGGTTATCTCTTCAATCTCCATGACCTTGACCTCTCTGGTCATCTCCGTATCTTCATGAAAATCTTACAGAACTTCTGTGTTGGCTCCAGTCTGCCTGATATACATGAGGAAGAGCAGGGTCTACTCCAAAGCAGCATCCCCTCTCGTGTTCTCATCAGTATGAAAACAAATAAATGAGGTTATAAAGATTATAAAGGCTCTGAGTTGTCTCTAGGTTGTACATGTTTTTGTTGTCTGTGTTTGATGTACAAAAGCAGGAGCTGGGTCTTCTCATAGCAGCGTTCTGTCGTGTGCTCTCATCAGTGTAGAGGCAGATAAATGAGACTGTAAAATCTGCTAAGGGTCTGAGTTTTCACTGTTTTGTCCACATATTTGCTTTTTGTGCTTCTGGCAAAAGCTGTTTGCAGGTGTTCAGCTCAAACTCCAGGTATGCGTGGATGGAAAACAATGGCTATAAATTTTCTGCAGCCAGAGCTTGAATGTATTGATATGTGCAAGTTTTGGGAGATTTTTCTCAGATCGAAATTTGAGTGAAAAATACAGATATTGCAGTCTTCAATAAAATACAACTTTTTTGATTTAGTTTTTCATCAAATGTTATACTTTGAATATTTTTCTGATGTGTGGGTCATACAGTCTGTAATGCTGATGATGAAACTCTCATGAAAAAAATCTCAAATGAGGCAGGGAACAGTAAACAGCAATTAAAGGACAAGTAGGATAACTCTTATCTCATGATGAAATGAATAGATGCCCATAACTCCAAATGAATGCTGCTTAGGGGATGTCTCCTTGTTTGTTCTGTTGTCATTTCTGCTGGTCGATTTGGTGCTGTTAGCAGCATTTGTTGGGAGTTAAGAGTATGCGTTTGTTTCATCACGGGAGAAAGCTTACCCTACTTGTCCGTTAAATACTTTAGTGAATATTTTCCCCCTTTTTTTTTTTTTTAGCTGATATAGATGGTGATACTGATCACCACAGGGTTTCAAAACTGTTTCAACTGGGTGTTGGGATATGTGTGTGTATATATCACTAAAAAAAAAAACATGATTCTGATCTGTGTTGTGCAGCAATGGCAGCTGTGACCAGAGATCTACAGCAGATGCAACTGCGCAGTCAGTCACCGCAAGCACCGGTCAGCACTTCCCCAGTGAACAGTGTCAAGGTGACTGTAGGGACTATGTCCTAGAGCACTTGTGGCAACAACTAGATAAACTGTGTGTGTGTGTGTGTGTGTGTGTGTGTGTGTGTGTGTGTGTGTGTGTGTGTTGCGTTCGGCGTGCGCAGCTGTTTGTGTGTGCTGACGTGCAGGGATGCATGCATGTGTGTGTGTGCACATGCGTGTGTTCATGTGCGCGAGTGTGCATGTGAAGTTTGTAACGTGTCACTGAAACCAAGAAGAAAGCCAGGATGTGAATGGGAGATGGAGGTTCATGAAGTTGTCTGGTAGTCCATGAAGATTTTTTTTTTTTCTTTATTGATAAATTTTCTGCTGGGATTCTACACAAAGTGGGTTTGCTCTGCTTCACCCAGCAGCCTATTTCCTGTTGCCGTCTCATCATCAGTATTCCGCCACCTCCCACCCTTGCGTACTCTGCACGTAACACCCAGGATTGTCCCTTAGCAGCCCCTACCTAAGCCACAGGGGACTGATCACAGGGGACTGTCATGAGACAACCCACCAGAGGAGACGCTGCTCTGCAGCGCATTCTTTTCGGTGCTGTAGAATGGTGCTAGCTCCGTTGTCCCAACATGTACAGGCCACCACCTATTCAGACACCTGCTCTGGAAGATGTTTCGAAAGCTGGTAATGGGTCTCATCGGGGCCAGGAGTAGAATCGTAGCAGATTTGCAGAGCTGATTTCAGTTTGTTGATTGAAAATGGCAGATTGTAGGCTTCGGTGTTGTCTGATGAGAAGTTACAAGGAGATTTTTCTTGAAGAAGTTTTGTTTTTCAAAAAAGCAGACGTTTTATTTGTGAAGGGAGAGTTCTTTTCAATATTTAAGGCCAGCAGATTAGCTGCAGCTTGTGTATCTGTGCTTCTGCAAGTTTCAGGTGATGGATGGAAGGATTTGTATTTTTCCCATTAATTTTTTTGACAGCTTTCCATACTTTCTTCTTAAAGGTCTTGGCAGTCAGATTGGAGCAGAAATCTCTCCAAAGCTGATGTTCACATTTAAAAAAAAATATAGTGAGATTTAGCATGGAGATTTTGGTGGGCCCTTGTGTTAGGTATTAATGGCCTGTAATATACCTGTTGTTGACGATAATCTTCTTCCTGTAGCTTGACCTTTGCTATGACGCTGAACTTGGTAAGATGTGATATATAGTGAGTGAAAACGACAGAAGACTGAGTGTTTACTGGTATCATCTGATATGAAACATGATGAATGGTGATTTATGATAATGATAAGTTTAGTTCATATACGGCTGTTCAAATAGCAGTTCACACATTTTTCTTTGAAGTGTTTTTTTTTTTTTTTTTTGTTTGTTTCTGTACCTCCTCTGTGAGAGCCTCTGTTTGGTAGGAACCGTTGGTATCTTCTTGGTCCAAAGCAGGTTGGACATCAAAAGTGGAGGGGGGCGGGGGAGGGGGGGGCGAAAAGGATATCTTTGGGCCCTCTTCCACAACAAAGAGTCCCCGGTTGTTCAAGGTCAGGCTTGCCCACTGCATGGGGGGGGGGGGGGGGGGGGGCAAAAGACGTCTCCCTACTGGTGGCGAAATAGCTAGGGGATGGTCATTGCCTTCATCCCTGACCCCGGTCCCTTGGATGACCTTTACCAGACGGACAAGAACGGCAGGGGCAGAAGGAGAGAGACTGCTTTGGAAAGGAGGTCTGACGTCCACAAAAGGAAGGAAGTGTCAAAAGGAGGAAGAGGGAGCTGTGCGCTGAGTCCCAGAGTAGATTGGAGACAGAGGACCAGCCGCCGTGGCGATGTAGTTAGCGTTGCAGACTCCCGCATGGGAGGTCGTAGGTTCGATTCCCATGAGAGCATGTGGGTTTTTTCTGCCTCAACCGGCTTCTACCCTGAGTTGAGCTTGCTATAGGCTCAGTTGGGAAGACTGGGAACACACAGTTGAGCTTCATCCACGTAATGGATGCGCCACTGAGAGTGTTGCTCAAATTTCTTGACAACACTGCAGGTGTCTGTATGTCTCGGACCTGGTTGACGGCAGGATATATTATGAAAGAACGCGTAGAGTAAAACCCTGTCATGTAGTGTGAGACGGAATGGAAACCCATAGCATCATTTTCATCATACTCATTCTCATCAATCACCATTTTAAAAAAAATAGGAAAAAAAAAAGCAGAAAAAAAAAAAAAAAAAACAGAGGCGCTCCCGGCTGCCAGAATCTTGCTGCAGTCTGAGGGACAGAATCCGGGTAGGACAGGGTTTTGCTTCTGAGATTTCCTGACCGCAGCTTTGACATCCTGACCCTGGTGCAGAGACTCCAAACGGTTGCCGCTGTAAAACTAAACATTTTCCCCAACAAAGCGAGGGGAAGACACGAGAGCAGTTAACAGAACTGAAGTCGAACCAGGAAAAGGGGAACACTTAATTTAGGCTGTTGTGGTGAACGGAAGAGGAACTCACCATGGGAGACTACTCCTGTTGGCCTGGTGGCTAAAGGAAGGAAGTGGTTTCCTGCTCACCATTTTTGACCTTTTCATGGGAATCTTGATGTGTGGTGTTGTTTCATACCTATTGGAGATAAGGTATTTGTTGGGGGGGCAGGTAAGTATATCATATAAACTACTTTTACTCGTAAAATTCCTTCTAACTTCATGTCATAGAATATACGTTTGAAAGCCCTACATCAATTAACTCCTGAACTTTGACTCCAGAAATTCAGCAGCTTGTGCTATTCATGGATGTGTTTGATGGCATTCTTGAAGATTTTGGGAAAACTATGATAGATCATCTCAACGAGACATGTGTTTTAAGTTCCAAGCAATGACTGCTAAAAATTTTTAGGTTGGTTTTCATCCATTTATGATGCATGTTGTGTCGTGTGCAGAGGTCATTCGTCCTCATAATAGTTTGCACTTAAGATACAGTGTTTGTTTTTAGAATAGTGTCTGTATTCTTAAATGACATGTTTCCTTTTGTGTATGTTCCAGGTTGCTAAAGTACACAAAGTTGAAAGAGATTCCAAACCGTAAGGATGTTTTTATTTATTCTCGTGTTTAATGTTCGTTTACTTGTTCATTAACCCTTCGTTATTTGGTCCTCATTGTACATATACTGAAGATTTTTGATCAAGAGAATGCAATGTGTAGGTATTTACTTTTGTTCCTTGATTAACAATAGATGTAATGTCTGTGATTGTTGAAAATCTTGTAAATGGGTTTCAGGTGCTTTTCAGAGTTTTTTTGTTTTGGGATATATAATTCATTTACCTATGCTTTGGACAGATATTGATAGTTGATGTTCATGAATTATAAATAAATACATTTTTAATCATATGCAGAGTTTGATGCACTAGGCATCTTGATACAGGAAACTTGTGGGCACCTTGATGTAGGAAGTACTTGTTAGTTGAGGCTTATATTAACGTTATAGATGTGTGGAAAAAAATCACTTCAAGGTTTTTTTCTTTGCCAATAAGCAAATAGCACATACATCCTCACACATGCACACACACACACACACACACACACACACACACACACACACACACACACACAACATACACTGATGTTTTTCTTTGCATGCTGTATTCCTGGTCTTTTTCCATTTTGTGTGAACAGATAATAAAAAGAAATAAACTTATTTTTTGAACCTTAAATGAATTTTTTTCAAACTACACACACACACACACACACACACACACACACACACACACACACACACACACACATGCGTTTACAGACACATTTGCGCACTGATTCTCACACACACACACACACACACACACACACACACACACACACATGTACACACACACACACACACACACACACACACACACACACACACACACACACACACACATAGGTTTGCATTCATCTACATCCACACATACTCATATAACAACTTGCAGACACACAACGTATATGCACATGCATGCACACACAGACATATATACACACTTACACACACACACGCGTGCACTCACACACACACACACACACACACACACACACACACACACACACACACACACACACACACACTCGCGCACACGCACCCACACATCTTAAAACATTATGAACACATCAGGGTCAAGGAAACTTGAATTTCTGATGGCTTGGTAATGCTTTAGTGACACATCATGTTTTCCAATACCACAAGTTTTTTTGCTGTGGTGGAGGGCATTCAAGTGCCCACTGCCCACTGAAGTGACAGGCTGGACATGGCAAGAAAGTGTTACCTGGTTGACTGACCTGGAGTTGACCTTTGGCCTTTTTTCCTTTCAACTTGAACTTAATAATCGTGAAATTTTTTTTTTTTTTTTTGTAAAGTACTGTATCTGCCAAACATGAACAAATGAATCACAAGACAAATCATGATGCGTTTCAACCTCTTAGGTCTTCGTCAGGCAAGATAAGCAACAATCAGGACAATGAAAATGAAGAACGAGAAAAACACACACACAGCACATACATACATACATTTGATGAGATAAACAACATTGTGTGGTGTTTCAGAATGCGAACACGGGGCGCTCCGGATGGCAGAAGTATAAACAAACGAAAGAGGTGTGCGAGACATTTTTTTGTTTGTTTTGGTTAGTGTTTGGTGAATGTTTCAGGTAATCCAGAGAAAAGGAAGTAAGTCTGTTAGTTTGGTAGGAAGATGTATGCAGTTAATAACAAACAAGGAAGTTGTTGTTTGCAACCGTGATGAAGCAAGTAGAAACACATAGGTTGTCGCTGATATTGCTTTTGATATCTATTCACCTTGCACAAATGCCGACAAGACACACACAGAGCAAAGAAGGAAACTTCATTGTACCAAACTTGTCCATGCGATATTCTGTGAGAAGACACCTGGATGGAATGCCCTTGGCAAGATGGCTGACTGTTCTTTATTTGCCTCCATGTCTGTAGAAATATCGGTAGCAGTACTTTTATGAGAACTCATTGAAAGAACTTTTTTCACCTTAAAAAAAAAAAAAAAATCAAATCATTTCATTTCTTACTGCATGTATTCTAACACTAACAGTTTCTCATTGCCCCATGGTTTACTTGGCTGTCGGTTTTTTCTGTCCATGCCTGACCACAATCAAAATGAAACTCGGCAAATTAGTACTGATACCATGCAAACTTGTGCAATTAGCTGACAGTTTATTCCATACAGTAAAATCTTCCTGCTTTGTAGTTCTTAAAGTTGCAGTAGTTGTTTTAGATTAGAATGTACACAAATCATGTTAAGAATGCATTTGGTATCTGAAAATGCATAGAGGTACAACTGATACTCTGAGGCTTTAAGACGTCTGTCATTTCAGATGCGTGTATTCATTTTCTTTACATCTTGTCTACTTCATAGAAGAGTTCTAGCGTCAATAAAATGATGACAGCTTAACTTTTGTTTTGTTACACTGAGAGCAGGAACTGAATGAGAATTTATAGCACATTTTTGTTTTTTTCTTTTTGAAAGGAATAGAATATTGTAAGCGGTAAATTTTCATGCTGGTGATATAGCATGGACTAATCACACACAAAGAGTGTGTAACATTGTGCTTAATGTTCATCTTGTGTCTTGATTGGCAGCCTTCAGACATTGAGGAATACTGGTCAGCGATATACTTTCATGGAGGAAAAGAGAAGGCAGCAGAGTAAGTCACGTTTAAAATCAGATACTTATTTCATTGTTACGTTTTTTTCTCATTCATTCCTTCGTTGTGCTTTTTTTTTTTTTATATTACATTAAAATTTATCACATGAAGTGAAACATAAACCATACAGTGGGCTTATCCCATTTGTTCTGTTTTGTTTTTTTTTCTCCTGTATCTATGATTTTTCATGATCAGATGAATGGCTTGTTTCGACAAAGTTTATCTTTATCAGCCCAGTTAGGAGATAGGTATATCTGGGGTGGATTTGGAACATGGTTTGAACCTGATTCTATTATTTTGCCTGCGTTTTCTGCTGTTTGTTGATTGATTTTTTTGCTTCTTTTCCTGTTGGGGGCTGTTACCTTTGATTACCTTTGATAACACCTGCTTTGCTGTTGCTTTGTAACACCTGCTTTGCTGTTACCTTTGATAACACCTGCTTTGCTGTTACCTTTGATAACACCTGCTTTGCTGTTACCTTTGATAACACCTGCTTTGCTGTTGCCTTTGAAGCTGAACTTTGATACCTCCTGTGCTGATTTGCTTGAAACACCTGGCTTTGCTGTTACCTTTGATAAACCTGCTTTGCTGTGCTTTATCTGCTTTGAATTCCTTTGATATCTGCTTAACAGTTTGAAAAAGGAATGGTTTGCAGAAGTGTGCTCTTTTGATTTTCAAAAGAGATTTATCACTGTTAGAAGGAGAACATGGAAAGCAATAGTGACAGAAATGAAAAAACATACATAAGCACATGTCAGAGCACCTACTTGCCCCTTATTCCTCTTCTGACCTACTGCTGGTCTATTGTGGTCATACATATACAAAGTTTCTCTTGAAATTTCATTTTTTTTTTCCTTCTCTGTTGTTTTGTTTCTTCTTTTCAGTCTGTGTCCACAGGTCGTATATCTGTGTATTTCTGTTAATCCTGTCCATATATTCACGGTTTATTTACCTGTATCTTTTTTCTAAAACTCATCTCCAAGCTTTCATAGTTCATTTATTAATGTGTTTTCATGTGAATCATTTAATGTGTTCACAGTTCATATGCCAGTGTTTGTTTTTTTTTTTCCTGTTAATCCTCTCCATATATTTTGCACAGTTACTGGCGTTTATTCCAGTAGATGCTCTCTATATGTTCACCGTTTATTTACCTGTGCATTTTCCTGTAAATCCTCACCATGTGTTCATGGTTCCTTTACCTTGGTGTTTTCCTGTAGATCTGTTCTGTGTGTTCACAGACCACCTACATGTTTTCCTGTGGACCCTGTCCAGGTGTAGGTCCATTTGCTTGTGTGTGTTTCTTCTAAACCCTATGTGTTCACAGTTTATTTACCATTGTGTTCTGAAATCTCATCTCCATGTATTCATGGTCTGTTCACCTGTATATTTTCTTTTAGATCCAGTTCATGTGTTCACTGTCTGTTTACCTATATTTTATTCCCTGTAAATTTTTTCCTTGTGTTCACAGTCCATTTACCTGAGTGTTTTTCGTTAAGTTTCTCCAGGTACTCATAGTCAGTTTATGTGTGCATTTTCAGTGCATGTTCAACAATTTTTTTTCAACCAGCTTGGTATGTAACACTTGTTTTTGATGCGTATTCTTCTTACTGATGGTGCGATAAGTGCTTAGGTTTCTTTGGAGTCAGATATTTTCATTCATCTTTAGGACTACATCCATCATTTTTAGGACAAAAAAAGAGAAGAATAATTTGTTGTGCAGTGAACATGATCATGTTACCTTGAATGCACTTGTTGTATTTCCTTCCTTTGACAGCACATCCTTAGGAGTGTGGAACTCTGGGGGCTAGTACCGAAATGTCTGTGCTCAATTTTCTGTCATTCCATCAGCAGAAATTTGTCCTTTCCTAATGGATTGGTAGTTTGGAGGCATTTTTTGGACATGATTTTATTTCTAATTTTCCAATGATTTGTTGTGTTTGTTTGTTTGCTGGGTTTTGTTGTTGTTGTTGTTGTTGTTGTTAGTGGCTGTTGTCCATTTTGTAGGTAGGCAGGCTTCAAGTAAGACATGAAATGTATGAATTGTGGTATTTCATTGACATCTTTTCATGTTTTCATTAGTGCCGCACAGGACTGAGATGTAACGGTGTGTTGTGTGTGTCCGGGTACAGGATCATGAGGCAGATGCCCTATGAAGGTGTGTACCTGGTCCGAGTGAACGATGACAGTTCAGTGAGTATCTTCCCATACTGCACTTCCCTCCGCCCTCATAGGACGAGTTGTTTTAGCACCTGAACCGCTTTCCCACAAGTGCCTAAAACTTGCGAAGTGGGAGGATGTTTTGCCCCAGAATGAAGAATTTTTTTTTACATATGATATCTTTTCATGATTTTGGAAGGTTATTGTCAACATTGATGTAAAAAAAAAAAAAAAAAATCTTTTCATGCATTTTGATGATATAGAAATTGGTTGCCAATGACAACGGTGGCTGTATTGAAAAGAAACACAACAGATTTTGTGTGTAGGCTCATTCTCCACAGGATCGATGTATTGACACCAAACAAGTGTTGAACAGTTCTTTTACTCCTGTGGGAGAACTTCACGAAAGGATTTCTTGATATTTTCACATATAAGAAAGTTACAGTTTGTTAAATTTTTACTTTTTTTAACTGAGGAAATTGTGTATTTTATTGATTTTCATTGTATATACTTTGGCAAGATGACAAGTTACATGAAAATCCTTTTGTAATGTTGTAAACAAGTGTTATATCTCAATGTATCTCCTGGATGTATTGTTCTACTGTTGTGGGTGTAGTGTGAGTGAGGCACTTTCTGGATGTATTGTTGTTCTACTGTTGTGGGTGTAGTGTGAGTGAGAGCACCCTTTCTGGATGTATTGTTGTTCTACTGTTGTGGGTGTATGTGAGTGAAGCACTTTCTGGTTGTATGTATGTGTTCTACTGTTGTGGGTGCAGTGTGAGTGAGGCACCTCCTGGATGTATTGCTGTTCTACTGTAGTGGGTGTAGTGTGAGTGAGGCACCCTTTCCTGGATGTATTGTGTTCTACTGTTGTGGGTGTAGTGTGAGTGATGTGAGCACTTTCTGGATGTATTGTTGTTCTACTGTTGTGGGTGTATGTGAGTGAAGCACTTTCTGGTTGTATTGCTGTTCTACTGTAGTGGGTGTAGTGTGAGTGAGGCACCAAAGAAACCCTGGATGTATTGTTGTTCTACTGTTGTGGGTGTAGTGTGAGTGAGGCACTCCTGGATGTATTGTTGTTCTACTGTTGTGGGTGTAGTGTGAGTGAGGCACTCCTGGATGTATTGTTGTTCTACTGTTGTGGGTGTAGTGTGAGTGAGGCACCTCCTGGATGTATTGTTCTACAGTTGTGGGTGTAGTGTGAGTGAGGCACTTTCTTGATAGTTGCCCATGTCCTCCGCAATGTCTATGATGGATGTAGACATTAAAGATGAATGAAAGTATCTGACTTTACAAAGAAACCTACTTATATCAATCTGTAGCACTGTCCACTGCACGCTGTCAGTCTGGATTTCTTATTGAAGTGGTCTCCTTGCCTTTGGTCCGGGGTGAGGTAAATATGTGGCAGTCAGAAATGGTATAGTAAGTGTGATCGTACCCCTTGAATCACAAATGGGTTGCCTTTTCCTGCAACGGTTCGCTGTGTAACGCGACATGAAAGAGTCTGTCCTATCTATAACAGAAAAATATTACGAAGTGAACTTCTGTTCTTGCTATAAGAATTATTTTTAAGTTGTATTTGTTTTAATGCTGTGTGCACTCTGAAATAGCTTCATGTTTTTTTTGTGTTTTTTTTTTCTACTTTTTCAGATGGTCCTTCATGTTTATGCCAACGAAGTTTCAAGAAAGTTCCAGATCTTTGAACTGGTATGGTCTGAAATACATCCTTGATCATATTCTGCTGCTTAATGCACATGGTGATGATGCTGATGGGTGTTGTCCATAGCAGGCCGACCTCAAAGATCATGTCAGGGTGGAAAAAGGACTTTTTTTTTTAAAATCCAAAAACGGAGTAGTTTTGTATCCAATAGTGTTGCTTTCAGACGGGTCAGGGGTCGGTAGCTCTTTCCCCAAACAAGATGGTGGAGTGAAGGCAATTGTCATTTTGAAAGGTGATTGAACTTGTGATAGGTGAAGTCCTGTTATTGAACATGTTTGTACGATGAAGGGAATACTGTTTTGTGGGGGGGGGGGGGGGGGGGGGGGGGGGGGGGGGGAGTCATTCTTAGACAAGCACACGTACCTGTACTTTTTCTTTCTTTTATTTTTCTTCTAGAATTCAGTTACATTGTTTATTGAAAATTGTGGAAATTTGTAAGTAACGCTTATGAAAAATCTGTTTGGATATGTTAGAAGGAAGCATTAAATACCATAACATCGTAAAAGATTGTGTATGCTTCAGTCGTTTTGTGTCAACCTGTTGAATTTGTGATAGATGTCCAAAATATTGATGATGATCATATGTCTGTCTATAGTGTGTTGCTCAGGGAGTCAGCTGCTAAACAACACCATCGGCACTGACTATATTTTATTTTATTTATTGCTCCTTGATATGTGGCAAAAAAAGAAGAGGAAAACATGAATTGATGCAAGTGGGGTTGTTCAGACCATGAAAGTCACATCTGCACTGCAAAAGTGTCTTTGTATACATAGGATATAGAAAGCCATACTGACAAATGACACCACAGAATGATCAACTTGTGCATACCTAGATATGTGAGTAGCACATATTTACTGCTGCAGAGGCAGATGGATATTTTGTTAGATTTGTAACCTGTTTTGTTGGGGGTTATGTTTGTCTTGAAATCTTGTTGTGTGAAGCTGTTGACATTTGTATAGATTTGTTTTTGTTGCTTGTTCTGATGGCTCTGATATGGCCCTTGCAGTCGGCTGGGCCAAAGGGCATGTGACCTACACTTTTTTTTTTTTTTTTTTTTTTTTGCTGTCCCAACCTCAGCACCACCTGAGAGGCAGTGCACCCATGCCGCTGATTCCAGCACCCTGTCCACAGCCACAGCCTGGTCGGCCCCGCCGCAGCCCCGGCACTGGCAATCCACAAGGAGCAGTCAGTGTCAAGTCGTCAAGAGGCAACCCACTGGAGGAGACACTGCACTGCTGCCAAGTCACTTCAGTAGTGTTCAGTGGTGCCTGTTCTGATTTAACATACGCAGGACACCACCTACTAAGCCCCCTACTGACGACAATAATTGCTTAGTTGCGAGAGCCGGCGTGAGTGAGCTCTCCCTCCGGAGGGCGCCACCCACGTCTGTTCAACGACAGCCCCCATGGACTCGCCGATACCGGTGACCCCGATGGGAACCAAACCAAGACAACAAACTTGGGAGAGGCCATCGAAATTGAGGTCATCATGAGAGCAGAGCATGAAGGGCCACAGAATTTGAGACTTTTTTTTTTATGCTGATCGATCGATGAGAATGAGGATGATTAAGATGATGCTACGGATTTCCATTTCAGTCTGAGACTACATGACAGGGCTGTACTCTACGCTTCCTTTCATAATATATCCCGGTGTCAACCAGGCCCGAGAGATACAGGCACCCGCAGTGTTGGTCAGGAAATTTGAGCAACACTCTCAGAAACGCATCCATTAAGTGGGATGAAACTTGACTGTGTGGTCCCAGGCTTCCCAACTGAGTCCGCAGCAAAGTCAACTCGGGATAGGAGCCGGTTGGGGCAGAAAAACCCACATGACTGATGGGATTCGAACCCACGACCTCCCAGCCGGGAGTCCACAACGCTAACCACTTCGCAACGGCGGCTGGTTACCTACAATCTTTTTTCGGTGTTTCAGGGAGAAAAGTTTACATTGAAAAAGGACTCAGGAAACTACTTCGATCAGGTGGAACAGCTGATCTATTTTTACCACACCAACCCCCTGCCCGGTATGGATGTGCGTCTGTCCGAGTGCTACGTTCGCCATCCTGACTACAGCAGGCTTCGCTTGGCCTGAGGTGGGCCGGAGCCCCATGTACCTGGATGTGTCGACCACAGCTCGGTGCCAATCATCCGCCAGGGACCAGACCTCAACGGATTGGTTCACCAGGTTGCTCCCAGAGCCTGGGACAGCAGGTTCTCCTGGTGGAAGCCAGCCTACATGTAGTCTGCAGGAGTTCAGGCTGCCTTCAGAGGTGCAGGTGCCCTGTGTCTGTGAAAGGAAACGCTGTGATAAAGAATTGCTGACTACCTAAGGCAGTGCCGCTTTTTTATATATATATAGGTATATATACATATATATATATATATATATAATTGACTAATAAATTCCAAGGATAAGTACCGAGCACCATTCCAACAACTTACAGAGCAGCTTGGTGTTGCAAAGACTGCAAGAAATATTCAATTATAAAACCAAAACTTGCTCTTATGTCTTAGAGTGAAGAAATAGGGGGAAGATAAGCATTCATATCTGCAGTGGTGGCAGTAAATTTGGGTAACTAACAGTATGTGCTTGAGAGGGTGAGTGGGGAATAATAAATGCTTCTCAAAATATATATATATATATATGTATTTATGTATATGTATATGTGTGTGAGCATATAATTGAAAAAGATGTGAGACAATGTGTGCAGACACTTCCAAAAAAGAAACTATGGAAAAAGGAATTTTACTGCAAAAAATGGTTTCATAGAAATATTTACCTGTCCCAACAAATGCCTTCATGCCCCACTTGGCATAGAATATCACTGTACATCAGGATCTCCACACACCACCACCCCCCCCCCAAAAAAACCCAAAAAAAAAAAAAAAAAAATTGGGAGATGAGAAGCTAACCCCACCTCTGTTCCACCAAGTCAACCAGAGTGAAGGCCCCTTAAAGGTGACCTGACAGCGTAAAGCGTGTGATCAAGTGAGCTCAGTTTTCACCCTTTTTTCCAACCAAGCAGGGAGAGGGGAGGGTGTCCTAGTGTTTGGACAGGTAAAGTATTCCATAAAACTACTTTTCAAAGTAAAATTCCTTTTCTCCATACCTGTTGAAGCAAATACCTGAATAATGAAAATGATGGTCAAGCTTACCTGAGAATGTCAGTGTGCTATTCTCCCACCAAGCGCTTGGGGCCGCAGAGGCCCCAAAAGGCCCTAAAGGTCAGTATGGTGCAGTGTTGTAAGCTCATTAAGGAGCAGTCACTCTGGCTGATTGGTGGAATAGGGGTGAAGTCAGCTCCCTGCTCTCCCAGTTTGTTTTCATCCTGCTGTGCGGCAATGTTTCATATCAAGTGGGGATAAGGTATTGTTTGGACAGGTGAGTATGAAGACAATGCTGAAATGTGGCTGCTGATGCCCCCACCCACCACCACACCCACCTAACCTCCCACCTCGCCACTAATCTCCCGCACCCCTCCCCAAACCCTGGCACTCCTGTCCTCAATGCCACTAGTTTCTACCGCACGGCTCTGCCTTTTAGTTTACTCTTGTTTACACAATTAAGAATATTGAGTAGGAATATAATGCATGTGCTGTTGAGTGTGATGGCTGTACAAAAAATATTGTCAATCTCTCCGCAGGCTGTGTAGATGATATAGCACTTGTTGATGATTTTTCATATATTTTCAGTTTTCTTTGGTGTGTTTTGTACTTTGTGTAAGTGTGTTGTGTGTGTATATGTGTGTGTGTGTGTGTGTGTGTGTGCCTGCCTGCATGTGTGTGTGTTCCTTTCTTCATTTGAATGGCCCTGTACATGCTGTAATTAGTTTATACATTGTATACTGTAGTATAGAGGGCTCTAGATCACTTTCATGCCTGCAACATTTTTCACATAAAATTTTTCTTGGTGCATCACATATCATTCGCCAGGCTGTCGTCTGCTTCTTATGGTAGTGCTGAGGTAGAATTGGTCCTTCTCTATCATACTTCTTCTTCTGGGTATCGGAAATCCACAAAATCATGCCTGACCATGTCAGCACAGTTCATTCATTCATTTTTGATGATCACGTTTCAATCGTTTGAATCAAACCAAGTTACAGGAATCCTCTCCAGATCTTGAAAAAGAATAGAGAAGCGTCCATTTGCACTACTGCAAATGTCAGCTGCATATGTGCTGTGTTCATTGTTGCATGTAATTGGCAGTGAGAAAAATGCCTGCATCTTCTTGGTGATTGGTTACCCTTCAGAATAAAGATTATGAGTCAATTTTTTTTAGAGCTGTTATATTTAGTCATCTGGTATTAGATATTAAAAGAGGAGTTTCTGTTGTGAGCTGTTAGAACTACCAGTGTGTGTGTGTGTGTGTGTGTGTGTGTTGTGCTACCTTACCACCCAACCTTCTTTGTGAGTAGTCAGAATGATATGATAGGTGTGTGAGTGTGCGGGTGTGTATGTGTGTGTGTGTGTGTGTGTGTGTGTGCATGAGTGTGTGTGTGCTCACATTTTTGCACATACTTAAACATTTATATCCGGTGCTTTACAGTTTTGTCATGTGATATCTCTGTGGATTTTATACAGCTGATTCTATTGATATAATAATTTGATGATGTATGAGCATTTGATGGTGTATGAAAGGTTGATAGTGTTCGGCTATTTGATGATAGATGATAATTTCATTCAGTCTGATGATTTGATAACGTACCATATTGATTATGTGTGTCTGTTGTATGTACAATTGTTTGATGATGTCTGCCATTTAATGATTCATATTTGTTTGATATTGAAGTATCGTTGATGATGTATGGTTACAATCAGAAGAAAATATTGCACTCCTCAACAGAGGCATGCTGTTGAAGATGCCTTAAATAAAGGAGAGCTGAGATGATGTTTGAATATGAAGCTCACAGCGGAAGGATAGGGAATGTCCTTCTGTGCTAGCAGTCATAAGGGAAGACAACTCGGATGACACTGAAAATTCTTGCTTGACAAGAAGTCAAAGGGATTGAAATTTTTATTTTTCATAAGCCAGATTTTAGATTTGGCTACGAATGGTGCTGGGACCTGTCAATATAATTTGCGTTAACCAGTATTTCGGCACACTGTTTATGCAGTGGCTGTCTGTTGGTGATTTGGTGGTGTGTTTCTGTCGGAGCTGAGCAGAACAATCTGGAAGTAAATCTACCACTGTTGTTTGAAGCATAAGATGATAATGAGAACTGTATTGTCACAGCAAACTTGGTGGATGAGCCCTGTGTTCTGTGTACATGACTTGAAGTTTGCTGGACCTTTCTTAATCCAGTCCATGGCCCAAGAATTTTGTTTATTGACATCATTCCATTTGAACTCCAAACTTTGTTTATCAAAATCATTCCATTTGAACTCCGAGCTTTGTTTATCAACATCACTGCATTTGAACTCTGAACTTTGTTTATCAACATCATTCCATTTGAACTCCGAACTTTGTTTTACCAACATCATTCCATTTGAACTACGAACTTTGTTTATCAACATTATTCCATTTGAACTCCAAACTTTGTTTATCAACATCATTTTATTTGAACTCCCCATGTCCTTACTTTTATAAGAACAGTTTGTTGCAGCGACTGTTGCTGCTACAAGGCATAGTGTGTGTATCTCTGTGCATAACGTATGTGTGTGTGTGTGTGTGTGTGTGTATGTAAACTGGTTTTTGTCAAGAAAAATGTATTTTGCTTTAATCTGATTGTTACTCACATTTTATTGTTGGTCAGATGCTGTGGCACCAAGGCATTAGTCTTGGGACATTGTCTGATTCATAGTCAAAATGACTGAGTGTGTTCCACCTGTTAGGTCAGCTGTCCAGCTGAAACTTTACTCTAGCAGCCAAGTGACGAGTTGATTTCTGTATTGAACTGACAAACCATCGGCCCAGAATCAGTTGGTAAATGCAAAATGGCCCATTGCAGTGTTTGCATGAGAAATAACGAAGTGATCTTATTTTCTAGCCCTACTTGAAACGATCACGTTTTCCCCATTAATAGCACAAAAGAAAGAACTTTGTCACTCATGTGTTTGCATGACACACAGTTTACGTTTAAGCTGTGGCTGGTCAGCAATAAAAATTGACGCTACTAAAAAAAAAAAAAAAAAAAAAAAAAAAAAAAAGAAATGCTGCCTGGCAAAGGCTGGCAAAGTTTAGGGACTTTAGTTGGGACAAAAGTTGCAAAGTGATTCACAACAGAAAAAAAAAAAAAAACTGATGATCCTGCTCAACGTTCAGGTTCTGATCTACTAGAAAAAGCTAAGCTGATCACAAAAAGCTGCACAAAATGCTGTTTTGTCACTTCTAAAATCTATGGCGATCACTCTACCTGCGCAAGGTATATGAAGGTGGATTGCTGCTCTGCCAGTGGGAACAACCCGCTCTTTCACAAAGGGGTGCTATGACTTCGTACTCAATGCTGTCGATTACCGCTTAAAAACTGCTGATCATTTTACTGACTTTGCCAGCAGCATCAGAAGTGCAAGGCATGTCAACATCTGTTTTCAGGGAAAAAGCGGTTCTTTACTGCTGCTTTATGTTTGATCAAGATTTGATTCTAGTATTCACTGTAATTGAAGGTCTGAGAGAGAGAGAGAGAGAGAGAGAGAGAATGGAGAGATGATTAGTTTTTAATAAAAGAAAAAGACAGTATGTATCCAAGACGGTTTCAGTAACTGCACTAGTGTCCGCAACTGACTGGCTGCTCTAGTCTTCTTCAGTCAGTGATCAATTGAATGTTTTTGGTTTCTGTCTTTTGAATCACAGACAAAAATTACAACATGTGATGCATTTTTTGACACGGTCTGGATGTGTTTATTTTATTCAAATATACCCGTGGACAATGACATTTATACATACATTATGAACAAGTAATATAACTTTTTACCTCCACGTACCTAAGAATGGTTTACAATAGATCGTGTACTGATCATAAAATCAGCTGAAAGGAATGGAGGAGGTTAATAGTGTTCATTATGCAATGCCAAAACTGTCCTGTGTTGTATGAGCCAGAATATCCTGATGTACTGATGTTTTTCTCTTTCCGAGAATTAGTACCAGCATTTTTTTTCACCTTTGTGCATCAATGCAAATACAGCACACACGATTTACTGGGCCAAACAGATACCCCCTTCTGTCCCTCGAGCTATGCAAGGAATTTGATGCGTAAGCTGTGGGTGATGAACTTTATAGTTTTATGCAAATTTTCTATGTACATTTACCTCACCTCAAACCTTCTTGTTGCTCAAACTTACATATGCTTTTTTTTTTTTTTGCTAACTGTTGTCTATTATGAAAAAGAAAAATGTTTCAAAACAATGTTGCCAAAACTGACATGTGCTTTTAGCCAACTGTTGTCTTTTATGAAAAAGAAAATGCTTTAATTGGAAATTAATTATGCTTTATTAACAATTATTTGACAAGACGTCTGTGTTACATGTGTGTGCCTCGTTTGTGACACAGTGAAACCTCCCAATACAGACCCTCCCAACAAAGTCCTCCTCCCTTAACGGCTTGGGTTTTTTTTGGGTTTTTTTGCAACATTTCTGTCTTTAGACACTGCTGCATTCACACCTCCCTGCAAAGTCTCCCTTCCTATCAGACTTCTTGTTGGTTTGTGGATGTGTTTTGGATGGGGGGAGGGAAAAGCAAACATTTTTGTCTTCTAGAACTCGTCTTGCTGCAAGTCTCTCTGTATCAGATTTTTTGTTTGTTTGTTTTGGAGTGGAGGGGGTGGGGGGGGGTGAGGCAACGTTTTTTTGTCTTCAGACAGTGCTTGATTTATCTACAAACAAAACCTCCCTCTGTAAAAGACTTTTTTGACAACATTTTTGTTTTTAGACAAAGCTGGATTCACCTACCAACAAAACCGCCCTCTGTAAAAGACTTTTTTTGACAACATTTTTGTTTTTAGACCAAGCTGGATTAACCTACCAACAAAACCTCCCTCTGTAAAAGACTTTTTTTTGACAACATTTTCGTTTTTAGACAATACTGGATTCACCTACCAGCAAAACTTTCCTCCATAAAAGACTTTTGGGGGTGGAAGAATTTTCGTTTTTAGACAATGCTGGATTCACCTACCAACAAAACCTTCCTCCATAAAAGACTTTTCGGGGGGGGGGGGGGGGGGGATTTTTCATTTTTAAACAATACTGGATTCACCTACTAGCAAAACCTCCCTCCATAAAAGATTTTTCTTTTTTAGGAGAAATTTTTGTTTTTAGACAATACTGGATTCACCTACCAGCAAAAAGCTCCCTCCATAAAAGACATTCTTGGGGGGAAAAATTTTCGTTTTTAGACAATACTGGATTCACCTACCAACCCATCTTTCTGGTTTTTTTTTTTATTCAGGATTTGTATAGAGGTGGTCATTGAGAGGTTCCACACTTGTTTTTCTATGTTACCTTTCCTGTCCACCCCAACTGCAGCAGACAGGTTGAAACCATTGTTCTGTGATTGTTCTGTGATGTGTGTGTGTGTGTGTAGAGAGAGAGAGAGAGAGGAGGATCTGTGCTGTTTTACAGAGCTCTGAGCTAAAGTCATGCTATATGCACTGTCTGAGAGTTACCTTCCACTGCAAAATCAGTGGCCTATCACCTCACAGAGTTTGCCAGCAGCAGCACAAATAAGCAAAAACGGCAGCATCATAATAAATTTGCATGAAAACCAATACTATGACTTTTCTGCCCATGCTTAACTGTGAATTCTAAATTTTTGCTTTCTTTGTCTGTTAAAGTGTGATTTGAAAACACCAGTCTATTCAATGCCCATCTTGCATGCACCGAATTTGAGAAGATAAGTGATTGGTCGTTCTTCATTTTTATGGTTCTGGATGTTGTTTATCTTGCCTCAAGAAGACCTAAGAGGTCGAAATGTTTCATGTTTTGTCTCGTAATTTGTTTTTGGCAGAGTTACTTAAAATTCCTTTTAAAACCAGCTCGTCGGTTTTAATGCTGAATTTACGATCCAGTTCTTTTTTTAGTTGATTTCTCAAAGTGGAATTTCAGGGGTACCAGCATTTCAGGGGTACCATCTTCCACACAATCACATAAAAGAAAAACAATTGATTTTAAAATGTCCTCTCAGTGACAAGTGACTCATTCGTTTGTAGGCTGCCTCAAATTTTGTGTTGGAATGTCATTAACGTTTATGATTACAAGTCATGTTATGAACTGCATAATTTCTAGTTTGCTGTGTATTCGCACTCTGAAGGGATTTAAATGTGCTTGTTTTAAATCCAATCCATGTTAATTTTTACATATATGTATATATATATATATATATATATATGTACATACAGCATTGTAGATATCTTGACATGTTCATGAGTTTGTGACTTCAGGAATGAATTTGGAAGAATTTTGCTCTTGTTTTTCTTGGTTGTAGTTTTGGCTCAAAATTGGTGAATAAAACTGCAGTCAAAACTAAAAAGAAAAGAAGTGGTTATCGTTGAGGTAAGCATGGCCATTGTTGTCAGTTGATGAGTAAGGTGAGTCGGACCTGTGTATCCATGCACTCTAGAATGGAAACCATTTGACCTCAAACACTCTTAATACTCAACAAAACTCATAACTACAGGGAAAAAAAATATGTGGTTTGATGTGTAGCCAGTTGGTATGGAAGTTAATTTCTCTCTCTTTTTTTTTTTTATCAGTTTATGGTACGAGAGACTTTTTGATACCACAAGACTAGACCAAGAGGAATAAGATTTGTCATGAAAACTATATTATTGTCACTCAGAACTAAAATCAAATCGCTCTGTATTGTCGATTTTCTGGTGAAAGAAGTAAAGTTTTCAAAATACACTGTTTTTTTTTTTTTTTTTGTTGTTGTTTTTTTTATAGAAAACACTCCAATATTTGTTACTTCATACTCCAACTAGGAATTTTTGGAGCCCACATCAGGTCTTTTCTATAGATTCTCTAAATGTGAGAGCTGGAATGCACTACATGTAAACATGTATTTCACAACCACTGGCTGCCTCTTTTTTTTTTTTTGTTATCTTTTAGGGCAATGTCTGTAGTTTCAATTATTAACAGATACAGATCATTCACATCTACAAATAAATTAATGCGGTTTTCTGTAGTTTCAATTATGAATGGGTACAGATTATTCACATCTACAAATAAATGAATGCGGTGTTTTCCTTTTCCTGCAGGTCCTTCCCTTAGAATTACAAAAAACAAAACGAACACACTGCACCTCACAGCACACCCCTCCACCACCACCACCATCACCACCCCACCCCACCCCAGCCCACCCCACCCAAAGAAAGACAGAAAAAAAAGACATCAACGTCCATCGTTTGTAGTTTACCTATCTCCGACTCCTTCACTGATAAAACAACAGTCGTTTGTAATGCTACATGTCATAAACTGGTAGAACATCTGTCATCATTTGTAATCAACTTCCAAACTCCTACACCGACGAAACGGCAGTCATTTGAAATATGCATGCCAGTTCTACACTAACGAAACAACTGTCAACGGTGTCTGCCTCCAGATCCTACACTGACAAAACCGCAGTCATTTGTGATCTACATCCAGGTTCTACACTGACGAAACAACTGTCAATGTTTGTGATCTGCCTCCAGATCCTACACTGACAAAAACGACAGTCATTTGTGATCTACTTCCAGGTCCTACACTGACAAAACGCAATCATTTGTGATCTACTTCCAGGTCCTACACTGACAAAACGACAATCATTGTGATCTACTTCCAGGTCCTACACTGATAAAACCGCAGTCACATGTGATCTACTTCCAGGTCCTACACTGACAAAACCACAGTCATATGGGATCTACCTCCAGGTCCTACACTGACAAAACGACAATTATCTGTGATCTACTTCCAGCTCCTACACTGACAAAACGACAATCATTGTGATCTACTTCAGGTCCTACACTGACAAAACGACAATCATATGTGATCTACTTCCAGCTTCTACACTGACAAAACGATAATCATATGTGACGTACTTCCAGGTCCTACATTGACAAAACGACAATCATATGTGATGTACTTCCAGCTCCTACACTGACAAAACGACAATCATTTGTGATCTACTTCCAGGTCCTACACTGACAACACGACAATCATGTGATCTACTTCCAGGTCCTACACTGACAAAACGACAATCATGTGTGATCTACTTACAGGTCCTACATTGACAAAACGACAATCATGTGTGATGTACTTCTAGTTCCTACATTGACAAAACGACAATCATGTGATCTACTTCCAGGTCCTACACTGACAAAACGACAATCATTTGTCCTACACTGACAAAAACGGGATCTACTTCTAGTTCCTACATTGACAAAACGACAATCATGTGTAATGTACCTCCAGGTCCTACACTGACAAAACGACAATCATGTTTATGTACCTCCAGGTCCTACACTGACAAAACGACAATCATATGCGATGTACCTCCAGGTTCCTACACTGACAAAACGACAATCATATGTGATGTACCTCCAGGTCTACACTGACAAAACGACAATCATATGTGATGTACCTCCAGGTCCTACACACTGACAAAAGTCACATCAATGTGAAACAAAACCAAATCAGTTTCAGGAGATACAAAGATCAAACCTGTGTGTGTGTGTGTGTGTGTGTGTGCAAACAGTTTCAGGTGTGCAAAGATCACGTGTGTATTGATGTGTGTGTGCTGGCATGCGCTCAAGCATGCATACATGTGTACGTGTGAATGAGAGAGTGTACGGTATACGCCAGCACATGCTGCAGACTGATGTGTGTGTGTGTGTGTGTGTGTGTGTGTGCGTGTGTGTGCGTGTGTGTGTGTGTGTGTGTGTGTGTGTGTGTGTGTGTGTGTGTGTGTGTGTGCGTGTCCCCGCTTGCTGCACCTGTCACACGCCCGGATACATCTATATAATACGGGAGTGTACACAAATGTTAAAACTTCACCATTTATCTTGTATCACAAAGGAGCATATCTTCCATCAACATGATAACACTCCACTTATCAAGGGAGCGTATCTTCCACCGACATAATAACACTTCACACCTCAAGGAGTGTATCTTCCATCAACACAATAATACTCCACGCCTCAAGGGCGCACATCTTCCATCGACATAATAATACTCCACGCCTCAAGGGAGCATATCTTCCATCAACATAATGATATCTCCACTCCTCAAGGGAGCATATCTTCCATCAACATAATGATATTCCACGCCTCAAGGGAGCATATCTTCCATCAACATAATAATACTCCATACCACCGGGGAGCAGATTTTCCATTAACATGATGATACTCGACGCCTCAGGGGAGCATATTGTCCATCGACATAGTAATACTCCACGCCTAAAGAGAGCATATCTTCCAACATAATAATACTCCACATCTCAAGGGGAGAACACCCGTCCATCAACATAATAATGCTCCACGCTGAAGGGAGCACATAATCCATCGACTAATAATACTCCTCCAAACGTCAAGGGAGCATAATTATAGTCCATCGACACAGTAATACTCTACGCCTCAAGGGAGCATTTTTTCCGTTAACATGATAACACTCGACGCCTCAAACGTTTTGTTTGGGTTGAAAAAGATGGAACTATGAACAGACAAAACAAACAAACAAACAAACAAGCATACAGATAAACGAAGAAAAACAACAACAAAAACATGAAAGCGGTGTGCGCGCACATGGGTGGGATCCCTTTGCAGTTTCAGGTGTTACTCATGCATCATCGGATGACTGCCACATCGGTTCAGTTATCTCTCTTTCACACACCCCCACCCCTCTCCTTTTCACTCCTCATCCCCCCCCCCCCCCCCCCTCTCTCTCTCTCCAATCGTCTCCCCTCCTCCTCCCCCCCCCCCCCCCCCCCCCTCCTCCTCACCGCCTCATCTCCAACATACCTCACTGGTCTCCATTTCATCGCGTGTGTGATGGGCTGCTCAGCATCCTTTAAACTGACAATTTGAAGAGTCAAGAAAAGTTACGATCTTATGGCTTGCCCTGATTTTTTTGACAGCAAAGCGACAACACAATACAAAACAACGAGAGAGAGAGAGAGAGAGAGAGAGAGGGAGGGGGGGGGGGGGGGGCAACGGACACACCAAAACTGGTTGGAATGTTGTGCCCTATGAAGGTGTTCTGTGACATGATGATGAACGATCTCCGCTGGGGCGTTACCGAAATATCGGTCACACAGACAAGGAAATGTATCGGTCACAGACAAGGACGCTCTGACCGTCGCTGACGTCACGAGCGGATGTAGTTTGGAGAGCTCGTCATGAAAGGGTTGCACGTGACGGGAGTTAACCCTTGTTCTCTGCCAGTTCCGGTTTCTAAATTTGTGGACGTTGTGTGCATCAGCCGTATGGATTTGTTGTTCCCCACCCCTCCTCCCCGTCTTTATTCTAACACAACAACAACAACAAAAGAAACAAGAATGAGCTGTAAAAACAAAATCCCAAACAACAAACAACAACAAAAAAAACGTAAAAGAAAAATTCATGTACCGCCAAACGAGAGTGGCAAACAAATTGCAAGACAAAATATGACGCGTTTTAACTTCTTTGGTCTTCCTCGGGCAGGACAAACAACATCGGAGACAATGAAATCGAAGGACGAGCAATCACTGTCTCCTTAAATTGTGTGTGAAGTGAAATCGAAGGACAAGCAATCAGTGTCTCCTTAAACTGTGAAAATGGGTTCGAATTGTGCGTGTGCGTGTAGACTTGTTCTGTGCGAAATCTCTCTTTTCTTTTCTTTCTTTTTTTTTTTTTCATCCAGTGACCAACAATCTGTATGAGTATACTTTTAACTGAATAAATATAACAGTATTAGAGTAAACACATGCTGCGTTAACTGACATGATAAGTAAGCTTACTGTATCAAAACGTTTTAGTGAAACCCATCCTCAGCATCAACAGTGAGTAGTACATGTATACTTCGTGATCAAAATTGATTTTCATAGACATATAAACCGCGCAGGCAAGCATAAAATCACATACAAGAACACAATTGATCCAAATCTCGCAGCGTCTCTCTCTCTCTCTCTCTCTCTCTCTCTCTCTCTCTCTCTCTCTCTCTCTCTCCCACACACACACACACACACACACACACTGCTGGACGGTCGCTGCAGGTGCAGGCTGCCGTAGGGTATTGTGCTCTCTGGCTGTGTTTCTGAGAATAAATGTATTAACAGTATGAAATCAAAACTCAAATCGAATATCGTGATAAATATAGGAGAGAAAACATGGGAGCGTTTCCTTTTGTATCCGCTCCCTGATGAAGGCCTGTTATTGTTAGATGTTAAGACTGGCCTCTAGAAATTTAGATGATATTGCGTTTTTTTTCCACATTTTTATTATTGTTTTCTTTAACATCAGCCACATTAGCCACACTGGGTTTCGACGATTAATACTCTGATCTTCGTTTCTTGTGTGTTTTAGATACGTCCGTGAGAGGCTGATTAAGGCTCTTCTCTAGAGCCTGTAGGAGGTGATTTACGCTTTGTCGCCTCAATCTGTTCTGTGGAAGGAATCCATCAATTAAGTAGGGGTGGGAGTTTTTCTTGCTTTTCTCATTTTGCCCTCAGGAATTTTTCTTGTCGTCTCTCCTCTGGTGAGATCATGCCTGTGGTCTTATCCATTACTGGTGTAGCTGCCATGTCGAGACTCTGAGGCCAGCATATTGTATCTTTGTCAGGTTGTCCAGGTTTTTTTTTGCAGCAGTTGGCGTGCTCCCTATGGGTTCTGACGGTCGCAGTGTGTGTAAGGCTCCCAAACTCCACCCACATCTTACAGTCCTGCGCCTCCTCTGAGGCCTTGAGACGCCAGACGTGGCCCAGTCCGGTTGAGGTCCAGGGTCCAGGAGAAGCTGTGGGGACCGGTGGGGGTCTCTGTGGCGGACTGTGGACTTTACCTTACTAACTGGATTGAGGATCTAGCATGGCCGGGAGCGCGAAAGGAAGGAAGAAAGACTAGACTATTGTAGGCTAAGTCTTCTCTGAGGTGCGTGGACAGGAAGGTGAAGTCGACGTGTGTGATGGTCTAGGTGGTGCTGTCGCCATTTTGAAATGTCACCACGTCTGTGTACGTCAGGGCCGGAAGCCATGTACGACTGACTTATAACAAATTCTTAACAGCGTTCGTGTGACTGATGAGGGAATGAGAATTAAAACGCATGCCTGGTGTATGGCTGGGGGGTGATCTCTCTCTCTCTCTCTCTCTCTCTCTCTCTCTCTCTTTAGAAGAAACTGACGACGGAAAATGATTGTTTCTTATCTGCAAGAAGTGATGTTTTCCTCTAAGTTAGCATAGGTGTGGGATCCGTCGGGCTTAGCGTCCGTGACAGCAGCAAAATACTACTATAATTCATGTAAGCGTGAGGCAGAGCATATTAATGGATGTTGTCCTTCCAAAGGAGTCATTTGTTGTGTGTGGTAGCCTAGGTATGATTAATACTTCTTGAGAAGACCGAAACAGACCGCTGCGTTGCTGAAAAGCAGCTGCAAAAGACGGATCGCAGCACAAAACATGTTGCAATGTAGTTAGCGCTTATGGTAGCATACAGCAGGAAATAGGCAAGCGAATTATAGACAAACATTTTTTTTTTTTTTTTTTTCTGACATTACAATGGACATAAAACGAGCCACAAAATTATCAGTCTCCAGCTGTTGGTCAGAAAGCAAATAAAATGATCAAGGGAATTGTTGTTGTTGTTGTTGTTGTTGTTGTTGTTGTTGTTTGTTTTGTTGTCGTCGTCGTCGTCGTCGTCGTACCTGGCTAAAAGGCTCCAGGGATCATCCAAACAGCCAGAGTACTTGTACACTGTGGTACAAATGCATCGGCTGGGGATGAGAAACATTACGTGTGTGACCGTTTTTGATTACCCCGCCACGTGGGCAGCCACACTCCGACATCGGGGGATTTTGGAGACTGATAATGCTATGCTAGGAGCTTGTCACAACTGAAGACAATCACCGCATAACTATGCAGAGCATAACAACATTTTGATGTAGCTTTGGTGTTCTAGCCTATGTCAATCGACTTGACATAGTCTTAAGCCAAGGCGGATCAAGGGAATGAGAGGCACCCTACTTGTTTCTTTAAATAACATGATGTCAGTGTTGAATTATTCGCTTCACTGCTGGCAATGCCAGATAAATTACAATCACTTTCATACCCATAAACAAAGCAATCAAAACATCAAGATTTCCCACTATCAGATTGATCGGCCACGCCAGCAGAGTAATGTTCAAAGTTTCAGTTTCAGTTTCATCAGGGAGGCGTCACTGCGTGCGGACTAGTCCATATACGGTACACCACATCCCTAAGTTTTGAGACCACACTACGCATGATTTTAAGTTGGTGGATGAAGAAATCAACAACTAAGATGAGAGACTGAAGAAGAGGGTCTCGTGGCTACGACTTAGCAGATGTCTGACCTACGCATTAGCCCAATGCGCTGGTCAGACCTTGAGTGCCTACCTAACACTGGTGTGTGTGTGTGTGTGTGTGTGTGTGTGTGTGTGTGTGTGTGTGTGTGTGTGTGTGTGTGTGTTCATGCTCAAAACCATTCTGAATATTGATTACATCCTGAATAGATTGCAACAAGCGAAAAGCATCATTTTTTGAAGAACAGGCTGGATTCCGCAATAGCAGAAGTACCATCCAACAAATTCATAATCTTTACCTTGTGCGAATAACATCTCCAGCTCCAGACAGACCTCTACTAAAGTCTTCATAGACTTGAAGGGGGCGTTCGACAGGGACTGACAGGAGGCACCATAGGGCCACAATGCAAAAATTATACATTGGGCAGACGTTAATCAACACTATGTGACAACTGCACCCCAAAGCGACCAACGCAGTGCCCATACAGGGTGGTATTGCTGAATGGTTCCATAGTTCAGTTGGAGTTCGTCAGGGCTTGCCTTCTAGCTCTCTTATTTTTCAACATATCCCTGGAACGCATTATGACTGATCCACTTGAAGATCATGTCGGTACAGTCAGCGCTAGAGGCTGATCCGTAAGCAAATATATGATTTGCATTTACATCGATAATTTCGTGATTTTAACGAAGTGTGTGTGCGAGTGTGTGTGTGTGTGTGTGTGTGTGTGGTAAATTTATAGTGTGTGTGTGAGGTTGCTTATAGACCACAACGTGTGTTAGGACTACAATCAACCAGCAGACGCGACTGCACTTAAAATGGTACTGAAAGTGAGGTTGCTTATCATAACTAAAACGTAGAACCAGGGTTAGGGGACTACAATGGGGGGAGCATCAGAACGGGGACGTATTTAAACAAAGTCACGAGTGCGTGAGCACACTCTCTCTCTCTCTCTCTCTCTCTCTCTCTCTGCGCGTGTGTGTGTGCGCGCGCGCGTGCCTCCCTCCGTGGTGCGTGTGTGCCTGTGTATAAGTGCGTGCGTGCGTGCGTCCGAGGGCGCGTGCGCGCACGCACGCCATCGTATATATATTCTTCATGCTGGGCTGATACACAGTCCGTGATTTGACGTCATTCAGTTCAGTTCTGTCATGTTGTTGTTGTTTTCACGGCGTGGGATGGCCTGATGTGACATTCTGTCAACGGTTCTACGTCATCCACTTTATCCACGTCACGTTGCTTGTTGTTTCGCTAGAGCGGTATGTAACACCCCACCCACACACCAGTAAACAAACACCTCTTTTTACATCCAGTTATTACGGTATACTGTTTGTTCACGGCTTATGATCCCGCCCCTCCGCCCCACTAGTCGGAGACACGCTGTTCACACGAGCGAATGTCGGCGGTGACAGCTGAGAGAGGGCCGGGGGAAGGGGGGGAGGAGTGTGGACAGGGGAGGTAGGCGAGAATAGATGGTGGTGAAAGGGATGGTGGGGGGGGGGGGGGGTGGCGGTGGGGGGGGGGCGGAGGAAAGGGCATTCACAGCCTTATAAATGGCAGGTAGAGCCGTTCTGCCGCGTTGTGTTCGACCACCGTGACCTGCTTCTGCCCAGCATCGGACCTCAGAAGATCAGGTACAGTGTGCGTTACTGATGGGTTAACATTTATTGTCCTCAGAATACCAGGTATAGTGTGCGTTACTGATGGGTTAATGATCATTGTCCTCAGAATACCAGGTATAGTGTGTGTGTTACTGTTAGGTCAGTTCTCAGTCCTCAGAATACCGGGTAGTTTTATTGTAAATTGTCCTCAGAATATCACGTACAGTGTGCGTTACTGATGGGTCAATAATGATTTTCTTCAGAATACTAGGTATAGTGTGCATTGCTGTTTGGTCAATTGTCCTCAGAATACCGGGTAGTTTTATTGTAAATTGTCCTCAGAATATCAGGTACAGTGTGGGTTACTGTTTGGTGAACCGTCCGAAAAATATCAGGAAGTTTTACTGTTTGGTACATTGTCCTCAGAATATCAGGTACACAGTTACTGTTTTGGTAAATTGACCTTGAATACCAGGTACAATGATACTGTTTTGTGCGAAGAATATCAGCTAGTTTTACTGTTTGGCCAATTGTCCTCAGAGTACCAGGCTGTTGGTAAATGGTCTCAGAATACCAGGCTGTTGGTAAATGGTCCTCCAGGTTGTTGGTAAA
>JADBJO010001762.1:272500-275000 GCA_016801955.1 Conus betulinus
ATATACTCAAATGCTTGGTTCCTAAAACAGTAGATCTCTCTCTCTCTCTCTCTCTCTCTCTCTCTCTCTCTCTCTCTCTCTCTCTCTCTCATCTCCATATACTCAAATGCTTGGGTTATAAAACAGTAGAGAGCTCTCTCTCTCTCTCTCTCTCTGTCTTCATATACTCAAATGCTTGGGTTATAAAACAGTAGAGCTGACCACCCCGACTGTCGACACCTTTTGACCTCCCTTGCATCCATAATAGATCCTCTAGCATAGGCTTAAAGATTCTCCCCTACATTTCATATTGTTTACACAATGATAAAGTTTTTCAGCAGCTTACTTCATTACAGCACTTAGTTTTCACTCCACTTTCTTACCCTTCCCTGGCTGCTTTTGAGCGCCATTGGATTCTGTTTTTGTTTTTGTTTGTTTGTTTGAATATTTTTTCCCGTAAACCCTTGGCGTTGAGAATACCGCAGAATTATAGAATGTGGTATGTCTCAGTGTGATTCCAAGGGAACAAAAACACAGTCAGCTGCGCCTCCCTGACACGTCCGATCCAGCGGACGAAAGGCCTTGGAGCAGGCGATATGAATGGTTCTGTCTTCAAGATGGATAGGCTATAATGGTTCCCCGTTTACTGCTAGTCAAGGATTTTATATTTATGATATATTTCCCTGGTTTTAAAATTCTCATCCCCACCCTTTTTTTTTCTAATCTTTGCACAGTCGGAGAAATTGTTAACTTAATTACACTTGTACCCCCCCCCCCCCCCCCTTCCCACACTATATATATGCATAGGCTGTATGTAATAACTCAGACGACATTTTCAAGCAGAGCTCGTCACGTATTAAAACGTAACGAGTCAACAGGTATTTGGGAAAAAAAAATGAAAGTCTTTTCCCACTTGGACAAATGCGAAAAAAAATGCAATAATTATATAAAAATTAGGCCTACAAACTTTCGTCGCGAAGGTTTCTTCAGGAATTAAATAACGCACAACAAAACAGTCCAGTCTTTTATCAACATCCTTTTTTTTCCATCTTCATTTCTCCCAGTGTCTGTTCAAAACACACACACACACACGCACTTGTGTTGTGTGTCCCGTTTTAGATTTGGTAAGGCCAGTTGTCAAAAAGAACATGGTGTTCAAATCGTGTACCGCCATTATTAACTCCCCTCCACCAACTGTACGATAAAAATGGCAATGTCTCTTCTGAGTCACACACACACACACACACACACACACACACACACACAAAACCGATTACAACAACAAAATTACCAAAAATGACATATTCATTTGTTGTTGTTGTACCCTGGCTAAAAGACTCCAAGGATCATCCGAACAGCCGAAGTACTTTAACACTATGGTACAAATGCATCAGCTGGGGATGAGAACATTACGTGTGTGACCGTTTTTGATTACCCCGCCAGGTGGGCAGCCACACTCCGACTTAGGGGGATTTTGGAGACTGATAATGTTATGCTAGGAGCTTGTCACAACTGAAGACAATCCTCACATAACTATGCAGAGCATAACATTTTAATGTAGCCTTGGTGTTCTAGCCTATGCCAGTTGGCCTGACACGGCCTTAAGCCAAGGCGGAACATATTCATTTTATTTTTGGGTTCTGAAGTTTTTGATCGATAGGAAATGTGTTTGAATACTTTGAACGGACGGCGTGCCAGCCAACACGGAAAAATGCGACAGAAAACACAATTTTATGGCAGTTGCAGCCTCATTAAGTTCGTTTTGTTTGCGGCCGGCAATGTGTTACTGGCTTTGCGGCCCAGTTTTCTGCTGAATATCAAGACAACTGCGAAAGAAGAACTTGTCCCCTGAAGCTTTCGCTGTGAGGACGTAAAACGCTGGTAAAACGCAACAAAATCTCCCGAGATGTTACCTACTTCCGGAAGCAAAATTAAGGGGGAAAAAACTCTACTTCGTTCTCTCGGCGTTTTTCCTACACTGGGTATTATCACTTGGATCTTAAACCCACCATTATCTGTCTTCGCCTGCATTCCCTACCACTCCGCACCATCACAAGCTGGTCGAACGAAAACGGTTCTTTTATTTTCACGTCAGTTCGAACGAGACAGTTGCATAACGTAATGAAAAGTAAATACCGAACCTCTGTGTGTGTGTGTGTGTGTGTGTGTGTGTGTGTGTGTGTGTGTGCGCGCGCATGCGCGCGCGTGCTTGCGTGCGTCTGTGTGTGCATGTGCGTGTGTTTAATTGAAAAGCAAATACTGAACGCGTGTGTATGCGTGCGTGCGTGTGTATGTGTGTGCGTGTGCGCGCGCGCGTGCGTGCGTGTGCGTGTGTGTGTGTGTGTATGTGCATGTGCATGTGTGATTGTGTGTGTGTGTGTGTGTGTGTGTGTGTGTGTGTGTGTGTGTGTGTGTTTGTACGTTCCAGCACAGTCCTTGACCAACCCTCCACCGGGCGTCAATAGTGGCGGCTCCCAACAAATCCTGATGGACTTGTTAAAATCCTTCCTCAACGCTGCTT
>JADBJO010001762.1:292500-310000 GCA_016801955.1 Conus betulinus
CATTCACAATGCACAAGCCTATGAAAAAAAACGAATCATGTAAAAAAGTATTGTTTAAATATTGTTCTGTATCCTGAAGAATGTCACTGCGAAATATCAGAATGTTTTTCACCTGCGGCTGGACAGCACGTATGTGATCGGTGATGTTTTGAAAGGGAAGGAGAAGAAATTCTGTGGCAAAGCATAAGGAGACAGTGGTTTCTTTTAGTTTCCTCAGCAACTGTCACAAATCACACAGAGTTCTACAAGCCTGTTTTCACCAACACAGGCCGTGCAGACAGGAATGCCATGGATATGAGATCTGTACAGTTCATTATCAGGAAGAGCACTGGTCGTCCTGATCAGCAGATTGTCCGCTACAAGCCACTGTAGTACACTGGCTGCCCATTTTGCTGGTCTGTGGGGATCAAATGACTTTCATCTGTAGCCGGTGGTTCTACTTGCACTTGTCGATTTTTCCTGCGTCCCCGGAAAAAGCTAATGGCTGTGACCACAGTGAATAACAGGAACACTGCAACAGGCACAACAGGTATTTTACAGAGGAAATCTGCGAGAGAGAACAGCATTTTCCAGTTCATTACATGGCTTGATAAAGTGAATGTTTTATACATTTTAACCGCAAATACAGATGCTGCATAAAAGCAACAGTTTCTCATGGCTGCCCACAAAAAGAAAGAATCCACAAACTAGATCATTTCTTCAGTCAGCACAGTTTCACACTGTTGTGGCTGCGTTTGAATACAGAATATTGGCTGGTGCAAAAAAAAAAAAAGGGCAATATGACAACCAAAGATGACATCTCCCACAAGATGCATTTTTCAATACTCTGTGATTGAGTAAGGTATATATATGGTTAGAGAGTAGCATATAGTTGTGTGTGTGTGTGTGTGTGTGTGTGTGTGTGTGTGTCTGTGTGTGTGTGTGTCTGACTCATTCAAACAGGAAAATATTAATCATGCAAATTTCCTAGTAAAAGTGGTTTTTGGGTATACTTACCTATCCAAACAAATGCTTTATTCCTATTTGGCAGGATTCTCACCTTACCAATCTGGATCCTAATATTTCTCTTGGGAGGGAGGGGAGCTAATACATCCATCCCTAAGTGACCTTCCTTTCAAAGTCCATCCGTTATTTCCTGACCAGCTTAACTAGATTTTACTTCTTTACCAAAAAGGAGTGAACACACACACACACACACACACACACATCCTCCTTTCTCATTTTCACTGAAAATGAATTATCATCCCATCCTCTCGTCCCTCAACCCATACCTGCTACCAGCCCACAGATCACAGTGTGAAACAGAAAGACATACCTGTTACCAGCCCACAGATGACAGCATGAAAAACAAAGATGTACCTGCTACCAGCCCACAGATGAGAGCGTGAAACAGAAAGACATACCTGCTACCAGCCCACAGATGACAGCGTGAAACAGAAAGATGTACCTGCTACCAGCCCACAGATGACAGTGTAAAACAGAAAGACGTACCTGCTACCAGCCCACAGATGACAGCATGAAACAGAAAGACATACCTGCTACTAGCCAACAGATGACAGCATGAAACACAAAGACGTACCTGCTACCAGCCCACAGATGACAGCATGAAGCAGAAAGACGTACCTGCTACCAGCCCACAGATGACAGTGTTAAAACAGAAAAAGACGTACCTGCTACCAGCCCACAGAGAACAGAAATTCCTGTGAGAAGCGGGGGTCCGGGGGCCGCAGTAGGCCCTGGTGGGGTGCAGGGGCAACGCCCCTGCTGGGGGTCTGGGGGCAACGCCCCCAGAAACTGACGGATACATGCACATTTGGAGGTAAAAAATGAGCTTTTCTGGGGTCAAAAGGGGATATTTCTTCCATCTCATGCTAGAATTAGACATGAACAGTACTAACAGCAAAGCATACAGCTTACAAATATTACAGTCATCACACATTACTCAACATTAGAAAGCACTTCAACTTACCACTTCAGTCCAACAAGTAAACTGTGGCTTGACAGGTTACACAGAAGTCTCCAGACTAATGTCCATTTATGTTGCTCTTTGCTCCTAGATTATCTAGCTACAATGATAGATTCTTTGGAAGTCTTGGTTTTTCAGTCTGTACACAATGGATACCACCAATATTGCAATTTTCTTGTTTCATCCTGCCTGGATATCTGGATACCTGATTCTCTATAGTCTTGTAACAGCAAACTGAATTCTATCAAGATGTTGGTAATGGGAGGCGAGCGTTTTCACAAGATGCGAAGTCTTTGTTCTGCCCGAGGCAAATTTTGCAGCTTCATCTGACCCTGGGAACATGGCTTTGAAAAGTCGGCCCGCATGATCTGATGCAGCAATGGGGATGTTGTGTTCCAGCAAGTAGGAAGTGAACAAGAGCTGTAAAACAAATATATGCAGTCAGTAAATCAAATTCCACAGACAAGCTTTAAAGACAGCTGATCCATGCACACAACCACACATGGGGTGGGGTGGGGGGGGGGGGTGGGGGGGGGGGGGGGGGGGGGGGGGGCGGAGAATGCTTATGTTAAGACTTCTACAAGTATAACACCTTGCTGTTAATGAATTGTTGCATTAATCTTGTTTGTCTGTTGTTAACGTTAATGGTTCTAAATAGAATACTCATGCTGGCATTTCGCCTTTCCAGTTTCACATATCCACTATCATATTCATGTGATTTTTTAAAATAATACTCATGCTAGCATTTAGCTTTCCACAAATGCACTATTATATCCATCACCTTTTTTTTTTTCCAAACTTTATTTCTTATTACTATGCATGGGGGGGGGGGGGGGGGGGCATGGTCAGGAGGCCTGACTTTATATTCACAAAACAATTTTACAAATTATATCAATTTTCAATATATTTCATAACTACAATGGATCTATAAAAGTATAAGATTGACGGAGTGCGAGCACGAGTAAGGAGGCAAGAGTTGTTGATGGTAGTATAAGTCTTAAACTTCCAGTTCATTTGTTAAAGAAAAATGTTTAGAGAGAAAGTGAAAGACAAGGACAGGACAATGAATGATCCTTTATTTTATAATGGCTGAAGTACTGGCTTACTCGGCAAATTTTTTCTTTGTATCTAATACTATTCTAACAAGCATGCACTACGTACTACAACACCTACATCAAAACAAGGGTATGCATTTACATAGATACCCTATGAAAATACACAAAAAAAAAAAAAAAAAAAAAAAAAAAAATGTATAGAAAACAAACAATTATGAAACAACAGCAAACAGAAAAAAAAAAGCAGGCAAACAAACAAACACACACACACACACACACACATACACACGCACACAAATGTGCGCACGCACACACTGACAACACACACATGTATACACACACCACATGAATACCAAGAATAAAAAACAAAACAAAAAACAAACAACACACACTTACATCACTTCTGACATGAGATGAAGAACAAATACATAGCCAATCATAAAATCCATACAAAAAAATTTAGATGGTAAAAAAAAAGTGAACAGAAAATAATTCCAACCATCAACAAGAGTATTACAACATTGGCTGTTGTTTACCAGTTTAAATGAAAGGAGGAAAATAAAATATTTTTAAAATTGAAAGAGACTGAGAGAGAGAGAGAGAGAGAGAGAGAGAGAGAGAGAGAGGGGGGGGGGGGGGAGACTTGTAGGGTGTGAGGGGAGGGGAGGGGGGTAATCTGACAATAATTTTTGTTGGTCTCCAAAAAATAAATTTTGACATCAAGTCATCAGTAGGTCCATGCTCTTTTTTTTTTTTTTTTTTTTTAATCTGTGCAAACTCTCAGCCGAGTTCCCAGCAATGAAGCAACAAGCAAAAAAATAGCTACTGCATAAATCCATCACTTACCTCTGCCTTAATGGTGCTTGTGTCCAATCCGTTTGAAAATCGCGAGGTGATTTTCGGCGTCTCTGCAAACTGCGTCAGATTGCGCCGCATTCCTCTTGTGCTTGGCAGAAGAGGCATGAAGCTCAAATGTCTTTTTTTCCCACCATGTGAGATGTTGATGTCAGTACGGCATTCTTTACAAAACGCATGGTACTCATCTCTCTTGGACGCATCAATGAAGGCGTAGGCGTAGTCGACTTTGTATCGCGGCAAAAACTTGACTTTTGCCTTTTTTTTCGAGTCCATGTGGCACTGCTTTCCTGACGCCATTTTCGCGGGGACTGAAGTACCGGACGGAAGTACCGGGCGGAAGTCACTTTGTTTCGGTAAACCGAAGTGTCTTTTTACCGACACCTTGCGAAAAATTACCGAAACGTGAAGTGATTTTTGATTTTTTCATTTTTCGGGAAAAACAAGAGCGTGTGAAACAGAAAGACGTACCTGCTATCAGCCCACAGATGAGAGCGACGAGCTCGCCAGTGGGCACACAGGACATGGACTCCCTGTCCACCTTGTAGAAAGGGGCAGAGCACTGTCGGGGCGCCGTGCAGCCAGGAGGGCAGAATGTGCTGGGGTTGGGCTGGCATTTGATAGGCCCCTTGTCCGTTTGCTGCACACACAGGTGTCAAGGACAGTCAACCTCTCCACACACAGGTCAGCGAACCAGCGCCATTGTAAATCATGGGGATATCTAGGCAGAGCTGCCAACCTCTGAAGAGACTTGAATATTTTTTCAGATTGAGAGGATGAGAGGAATTTCTGGCAGTTGAGAGGAATACATATGCTATCGCATCCAAAAAACAAACAATGACATCCACACACTGTATCTTCTATCCTTTTTTTTTCGGTGCTTTCATGGAATCACTGTCTCGGCCAATACATTGTTGCTCTTTTACATTTCTGAAGCACACTGTCACTTAACTTCATCTTATGACTTGTCTCTCTTTTTGCACTTCAGGATCATCAGTGCCTCTGTAGTGTCTTTGACCTAGGAAGGACGAAAATCTGTTTGGTTCTTCCCGACAAATCTGAACACTTTCACAGGCAGAATTGTAGACTGGGATCAGCAGCACTGCCATCGTGACAGCAGAAAGCAACCTGAATCTGCGTTTCGGTTCTGATTTCTTTTTCTTCTTTTCTGCCTCTGGGTTAGTTGGTCCAGCAGGTCATTTTGACATGATGGTGATGGAAGAAGGTGAACCCGAATGAAGTTTCCAAACAGCTCTTTGGCTATATGAATGGCAGATGTACAAACTCTGTGAATAAAGAAACTTTTTTTTTTTTTTTGTGAGCTGACTTTTTTTTTTTAATACATCAAGTGGAGTAGCGGAATGATGTGCAGTTAAGCATATAAATTCTGCTGAAAGTGGGATGGTTGCAGCTCTGTCTAGAGCATAATGGAAAGATCGTTACACACAGACGACATCCTGAACTTTCGCAGTGCCAATCAGTGACCCTAATGGTCAGTCGTGTACATCAGCAAGACGCTGACATCATCTTGAATCTGTACAATGACCACAAGTGACCCTAACACTTAGGTTATGTACACCAGCAACACATAGTCAGTCACAAGCGCAAAATATACAAAAATTTAGTGCCATGTAGACTCACAGTGGTGATAAGGTGGGTGGGGTGGTGGGAGAAAAAGAAGCAGGTGGGGTGGTTGTGTTACTTTATAAAACAGTGCTCCAGTTTGTCTTGTGCTCTAGAAAATTCATTAGGTGGTTTGGTATATATGACATTGTGATCATGTGTTACATAAAAAGTTCAATGTACTCTAGAAAACTGATTTGGTATTTTGGTATATTTGACATTATAATCATGTGTTACATAAAAAGTTCAGCATACTCTAGAAAACTGATCTGGTAGTTTGGTATATATTTGACATTATAATCATGTGTTACATGAAAAGTTCAACGTACTCTAGAAAATTGATTCTGTATATTTGACATCATAATCATGTGTTACATAAAAACTTCAACGTACTCTAGAAAACTGATCTGGTAGTTTGGTATATTTGATATCATAATCATGTGTTACATAAAGACTTCAAGGTACTTTAGAAAACTGATCTGGTAGTTGGTATATCTGACATCATAATCATGTGTTACATAAAAAGCTCGATATACTCTAGAAAACTGATTCAGTAGTTCTGTATATTTGACATTATAATCATGTGTTACATAAAAAGTTCAACGTTCTCTAGAAAACTGATTCTGTATATTTGACATCATTATCATGTGTTACATAAAACCTTCAACGTACCCTAGAAAACTGATCTGGTAGTTTGGTATATTTGATATTATAATCATGTGATACATAAAAAGTTCAACGCACTCTAGAAAATTGATCTAGTAGTTTGGTATGTTTTACATTGCTATAATGTGAAAAATAAAAAGTTCAATGCGCTCGACTTCATGGCACTCCAGTTAGTTTTTGTAACAGTCCACACACATTCCATTCTTTTCCCCTCTTCTTTACACTGGAACGATTGGTGCCAAGTGTTTCCTTAGTCCACTCTGCATCTGGCAAGATGCCAGGCTGACATTCACCATGGTACTGAAGAACCACAGTGACAAGACTCCAGACACAAAAGGCAGACAGACGGCCACCGAGCGCACTCACTCACTGGACAGGAAAAGCCCTCAGGAGTGAAGAGACAAAGGGACAAGACTCCTAACACAAAGGGGTGAACAGACGGCCATGGGGAGAGAACTCACAGGACAGAAATAGCCCTTCGGGCACTCGGTGCACTGGGTTGACCCAGAGTCGGTGGTGTACCAGCCCTCAGCGCAGATTTGCACAGGGCAGCACTCGCTTCACGCTTGAAGAAACCTGCACAGCACAATGACTGACTTGAAGTAACCGACACAGTATGAACATAACAACCGACTTGAAGAAACCTACACTGCATGAACACAATGACTGACTTGCAGTAACCTGCACAGCATGAACATAATGACTGACTTGCAGTAACCTGCACAGCATGAACATAATGACTGACTTGCAGTAACCTGCACAGCATGAACATAATGATTGACTTGCAGTAACCTGCACAGCATGAACATAATGATTGACTTGCAGTAACCTGCACACAGCATGAACATAATGACTGACTTGCAGTAACCTGCACAGCATGAACATAATGACTGACTTGCAGTAACCTGCAGAAAATGACATGATGACTGTCTACAAGTAAATTGCAATGCATTAACATAATGACTAACTTGAAGTATTGAAGTGACAATTTATCAGCCATCGTGGCACAATGATTAGAAATGCCGATTCCCAGCTGGAAGATTGTGGGTTAAACTCCCATCAGAACCATTTCTTTGAAGAATTTTTTGTCCCCAACCTGTCCTACCCAGAGCTAAGTTTTTTCTACGAGCTCAACAGGGAAGACTGGAACAATACAATCAAATTTCCTCCACTTAATTGATGCATCTTACATTTCCTGATGAAAACTGCAGGGTGTCTGTATCTCTCAGGCCTTGTTGATGATGGGATATATTACGACAGTAAGTGATGAATACAACCTTGCCGAGCTGTTTCAGACCACATGCAACTCCCTAGCATTTTCCCCATTCTCACTATTCAGCATTAAAAGAGAAAAAAAAAGTCTCGGATCATGCAGCCCGTCATGCGCTGCTCTCTGCTGACCTCAGTCTCCATTTCATTTCCATGTCTACGCCCTTCGTAGGTTTGTGTCCAATTTGCTGGCATTGGCAAATTCATGGGTTGGATGGATGTGGTGGTGCCCTCTAGTGGGGGACATTCACTCATGCCGGCTCTTTGACTAAGCAGTTACTGTCTTCAGTGGTGGGCCTGTATACAGGGTCCTGTGTACATTTGATCAAAACAGGAACCACAGAACACCGCCAGGACAACTTGGCAGCAGTGCAGTGTCTCCTATGGTGGGTTGCCTCATGATGACTTGACCCTGGATGTTCCCACTGGAATGCCAGTGCAGAGCTGCAACAGGACAAGCCAAGGGTGTGGCTGTGGATGGGAGCAGGAATGAGCTGCATGGGGGTAGCGCCACTGAATAATAATTATAATGAATACTTATATAGCGCCCATTATCGGCTAGAGACCAAGCTCTAAGCACTTTACAATCAACACTCATTTACATAACGGGCTGCCTACCTGGTCAGTGCTGACTGAAGAGCTGCCAGCTGGCTCTTTATTCTGTTGTTTCCCGTGTCATCCAGTCAATATTGTTCACTTAAATTCCTTACTTCTTCATTCTTACCATTTCTTATGCAGGGTACATGCTATGTGTAATGTGTCATCCATACCAATTGCCAAACTGGCCTTCTCTTCCGAAGTTGGTGATGGGATTTTACGTGTGTGCAAGATGTTATGCGTGCGATCACAAACGAAACCTTGGTTTATAGTCTCATTCAAAGGACTCTATGGGAAGTGGAATCAGAACCAATGTTCCCTCTGAAGGAAACGGCCTGGTGGAGATTCAAACCCGCAACCCCAGGATCATGAGTCCGGTGCTCTACCAACTAAGCTATTCGGTAAGATTGACAGAAAAAAAAAACGAAAACAGCCAAACCAAACCAAACCAATATAAACAAACACCAACGATTACTGTTTTCTGTTGAGACTGACGTCCTACTGGCCAGAGGCAAGTGCTTGTCTATCCCACACAACTTTCATATCTGACAGCGACACACACAACATTCTGGTCAGTCAGTATGTTTGGTTTGGTTGACGTGAAAAGAAGGTGGAATACATCATTCGTTCTTTTTTTTGTTTGCTGTTCATGCGAGACAGCTCCCACAGCAGCATGTTCTTGCTGGGATGCTGATGTTGAGCAAGGCCACTAACCAAGACAGCTGCTGGGATTCAATGGGAGGCAAGAACCAGCTCCTGCTGTTCCTCTTAGCGAGTGTTCTACATCCACTGACGAGTCAACCGGATTCATTTCTCATCGAAACGCACTTTCTGACATTCACACCGACACCTACGTCCCTCACTGAGTAACACACATATCTTGCAAGTGTCACACACACACACACACCTTAACCAAGTCACACACGCTTTACCTGGGTCACACAGAGTACAGTTCACGGCTCCAGGATTCTCCGCCTCTTGTCCTGCCCCACAGGGGTCACATGATACACACTCTTCAGTCCTGAAAGATACACATGTACACAACACTTGACAAAAAAAAAAGAAAGAAAAAACAAAAAAAAAAACACACACACCACACACAACAAAAAGAAAACTCAGCAGGCATAAAGAACCAAAGGATAACGGGTTGAAAATAACCAAGTGAGGGGACAAGGGGGAACACTCCTTTCATTCTCTGATCTTTTGCAAAAGAGGAGCAAAGCAGAGGAAGAGGTGGGGGTTTTTGGCCATGACATATCATGGTGTTCTTGTCATTCAACCAGACTGCTAAGGGGACCCCAGTTCATGCTTCCAAGGTTCCAACGTCACACAACTTAACCCACAGAAAGTGCCCACATCACACAACTTACCCACAGAAAGTGCCCCACATCAACTTACCCATAGAAATCCACCCACATCACATAACTAACCCACAGAAAGTGCCCACATCACACAACTTATCCACAGAAAGTGCCCCACATCACACAACTTACCCACAGAAAGTGCCCACATCACACAACTATCCCACAGAAAGTGCCCTCATCAACAACTTATCCACAGAAAGTGCCCACACCACATAACTTACCCGCAGAAAGTGCCCACACCACATAACTTACCCACATAAAGTGCACACATCACACAACTTACACACAAAAAGTGCCCCACACACCACATAACTTACCCACAGAAAGTGCCCACACCACACAACTTACCCACATAAAGTGCCCACATCACACAACTTACCCACAGAAAGTGCCCACATCACACAACTTACCCACAGAAAGTGCCCACATCACACAACCTACCACAAAAAGTGCCCAAACCACACAACTTACCCACAGAAAGTGCCCACGTCACACAGCTTACCCACAGAAAGTGCCCACATCATACAACTTACCCACAAGTGCCCACATCACATTACTTAACCCACATAAAGTGCCCACATCACACACTTGCCCACAAAAAGTACCCATCACACACATTACTTACCCACAGAAAGTGCCCACATCACACAACTTCCCCCACAAAAAGTGCCCACATCACATTACTTTCCCACAAAAAAGCCCACATCACACAACTTACCCACATAAAGTGCCCACATCACACAACTTACCCACAGAAAGTGCCCGCATCACACAACTCACCCACAGAAAGTGCCCACATCACACGCGTGACAGAAGGCAGAGCCAGGTTTGTCTGCAAACGTTCCTGGTTCACACCTCTGGCATTCTGTGGAATTGTCAGCTCCGGAATAGTTGCCTGAAACACCGTCACACACCGTTTTTGAAAGTTTTAGCGTATAAACAAATCATTATCAAATAAATAAATATGAAATGAACAACAATTATACACGTGTGTAACTATAAACATCGTCACACTCGGCTTTGGAAAGTTTCAGCATATAAAGAAATAATTATCAAGTAAAGAAAAACAAGATGAACAACCACTATACATGTGTATAACTCTGTGTGTGTGTGTGTGTGTGTGTGTGTGTGTGTGTGTGTGTGTGTGTGTGTGTGTGTGTGTGTGTGTCCGCGTCTGTGTGCGTGCGCATGCGTGTCTGTGTGTGTATGTAAGTGTATGTGTGCGTGCATGTGTATGTGTGAAGTGAGTGTTGACATGTTGTAAGTTGTGTAAATGCAAATGTTGTATGCAGTAGTATGTGTGCAAATGTTTACATATATATGTATGTATTTATATGTGTGTGTGTGTGTGTGTGTGTGTGTGTGTGTGTGTGTGTGTGTATGTGTGTGTGTGTGTGTGTGTGTGTGTGTGTGTGTGTGTGTGTGTGTGTGTGTGTGTGTGTGTGTGTGTGTGTCTCTGTGTGTGCATGTGAGAGAGAAAGAGCAAAAATGTGTGTGGAAAATGTGAAGCATCACTTTTGCATGAATATGCCACACTGATTTGTTACAAATGCTACATATAAGTGTTGTTCAAGTCTATTTTGTTACTGTTCATTTACTTGCTCATATACTCAACCATTCATTAAATTTTTCAGTTCGATACTTTTTTCTTCTTCTATTTTATAGAATGTATACTATATGACTTCCACTTCCCCAAATAATTTTCATTATCATCCACCGAGTGCCGATTTGCAGAACATCTATTCTGACCATGGTGTGCACTTTACCTGCAGCACAGGGAGAGCACAACTGGTACCCCTCAGCAGGTTTGAAAAAGCCTTTCTGACAGCCGGTGCAGTTCTTGGCCCCCTCCTTGCTGCTGCACACACACACACACACACACACACACACACACACACACACAAACACATACACACACACACACACACACACACACACACACACACACACATACATGTGCGTGCACACACACACACACACACACACACACACACACACACACGTGCGCACACACACACACACACACACACACACACACACACACACACACACACACACACACACACACACACACACACACACACACACACACACACACACACACACACACACACACACACACACACACACACACACACACACACACACACACACACAACCACACAGCGCGCACCACACACACACACTTTGCACGTTACACAAACACCGACACACACACAGGGAGCGAGATTCTTCTTTCAAAGGGGGGGGGACTGACCAGGTTAACACACTCCCCCTCCTCACAGTTGACCTGTTCTGCTTGCCTGCAAGTATAAAAAACATGCTGCCATCGTTTCTGGCTCTGCAACTCCCTGTCCTCACATGCTGACAAATGGTCTTTCACCACCAGACGGATACAAGAAACTCTGCAGGCAGAGTGCCTGTTCTGCAGTGGTCCTCTTACCTGGATTAATTCTTTTCTTCTCTCTGTCCTGCAGCCTCTTCTCATCATTCAATCCAATATTTTAAACAAACTTCACAACACTGGGATACTGAAATATGTCTGTGTAATTTACTTCCTTTGAATGTGATGATTCGATGGACTTGAGATGATGAGATGTAAAACAATGCATATTATAACCTTGTATGATATTTGTACATGATTAATGTCAGTTACTAGAAATCTTTTTATGTGTGCCATTAAAAAAAAAGAAAGAAGAAAGAAAGAAAAAACTTACAGATCTTATTAACAAAGCAAATGTTTAGAACAAAATGCATATAAAAAGCAATATGTCTTCGCTGTATGTAAACATATGAACAACTAAAAAAAAAAAAAACCCCCCCCCCCCCCCCAATAAAAAAACAAAAAAAAGCCAATAAAAACCCATCATCATTCAAGCTACTATACACATTTCCCACTACAGACAGCATCAGTTCAATTCTCCTCTTTGTGTGGGCACAGGCGCGTGCATGCATGTGGTGGTGGTGGTTTTTCAATGGGAGAAGATCTATACGATGTATTCCCAGCGAGTGCGCTGGATCAGTATGCGAGCAACTGTATGACATAAATTGTGGATTTTCATATATTTTGCGAGTGCTCTGAGCTCATTTAAAATTTAAAAAAATAAAACAATAGCAACAATAACAATAACCACACCTCCCCACTGTTTGTGTGTATGAATGTTGGTAAGAGTAAACAGTTTACAGATTTGAACCATTTCATGTCTTTTTTTTTTTTTACCAACTTTGCTTCAAAGCCCATGGGACACTCCAAGCACTGTGTCTGACCACTCTCATTTTGATAAGAACCTGCAATCAGAAGGAAAAAAAAAAACAATTTCAACCACCTGGGAAAGAAAACGTCCACGGCAGGTCCCTAAGACAATGACTTTTCAGTAAAAATGTAAACAATTTTTTTCATAGAATGTTCTTCCACCAATGCTTTTGTTTGGGGATGATTTTATCAAAGATAATAGGAAAACCCTTCCGTTTAGCATATGTTAAAAGCTTTGGGATGCATAAACTAAGTTTCCTTTATTTTGGTCTGCCAAATGTGCTTTGCTTTTTCTTTTTCATTGTGGAGTCATATGAACAGAGAGTCAAAGCACTGTGATTCCACAAACATTCAGGCACACAGTTGCTTTTAACTATGTCCTTACCAACATCCAGATCATCTAACATTTTCAGCACTGTTTCTTGCAAATACAAATCAGTGAGTTTTCTCTTAGGTCAGCCATCAAAAAAAAATTATTATTTCTTTAGATATCTGATGAACAAAGAATCACAAAGAGTTGCTAATATGCATTTCTGGAGAAAAAAAAAAAAAAACAAGTATTCATTCTGACTGGTCCAGCATGTGCAGGATTACAAGCCCTCTAACTGCACTCACAAGTACTCAACTCACTGACACTAGAACTCAACTCACAGACACTAGAGCAAACATAAAATCTAGACTCTAACTGAACTGTCCACCCACGATATGTAAACAGGTTTTGATGTGCAGTTAAACTGAAAGAAGATAGGGAAAAAAAAAAACAAAAATAGGAAAAAAGACAAAACAACAACAACAACAACAACAAAACAGAGAAAAATGCCAATGATGATTAAAAACACATGAAGCACTTGTAAAAAAAAAAAAAAAAAAAAAGAAAAAGAAAAAAAGAAATGAATGGTGCTCCCTAACCTGCATACCTGAGCCATCATTTATCTGTTAAAAAAGTAAAAAAAAAAAAAAAAAAAACAAGCCCCCTAACTGACAACAGCTCTTTCAGTCTCAGATCTCAGATCTGACTGGGTGAGAGCCCTGTGCAGAAGTAGACCTGCTGGTGGTCTCACTGACAGGTCAGCCTGTCTGCAGTCAGTGCCTACGGGCAGTGGCCAGGCTGACACTGCTGTGGTCATACGGCACAGAGGAAGAAGCCAGCATGGTCATGAACGACTCACGCTGAGAGTCCCATTTCTCTAGTGAGGTGACAGCACACACACCCTCACAAACTTTACTCCCCTGACAAAACAAGGGAAGTGAAAGCTAAACACTGGCAATCATGTATTGTACCTCAACACCATGAAAGATCAAATTCAAAACTTGCAAAGTTATGCACCATTTATAAATCAAAAGTTTTTTTCCTTTGTCACCCAAAATGTGGCAACTTAATAACCCATCATTTGATTTGGGAAAAAAAAAATTGTTGTGTGTTTAGAATGCAAGTTATAGAAAACATGGCAGAAATGAAAAGAAGTGGCTGACTGAAAAAAAAAAAAAGGTGTGTCTATTAATATTGTGCATATTTCATACTCCCAAATCCTTGTTTAGTGCATATGTTAACCAGACAGGTTACTATGTATGTTAACAATAGCCGTAGAGCTTAACTTGTCTTTCCATAACACTGCTATTATTCTGATAGGTGTATACAGCTGCGTATGATCGTGGCAAAAACGACAGCATCTTGTATGACTTAGAATAATCATGTGAACTGCCCTGAGATCTTGTAAGGCGTGACCAGTCCAGGAACCTTACCATTCTGCCCAATACTCATGTCTTCACAGAACATGAAGCTGTTGTTTCCATAACTCTCTGACGGACCCAAACACTTACACCATGACAGACAAGGAGAAACAAAATCTGTGTCTCACCTATAAAACACTTGACGCACTTCGCAAGATGGGTCGCATTGCCATAGGAACCAGGTTCACAGGGTTTGCACGATACGCATCCAGTTTTGCTGAAATTGTTTGAACCACGGTTAAATAGCTCAGACAAACAGGAGCATTGGAGCTCTGCTGATGTAAACTGCCACTGAAATAATGGAGTGCATGTGTGTGTGTGTGTGTGTGTGTGTGTGTGTGTGTGTGTGTGTGCATGCATGTGTGCATGTGTGTGTGTGTATGTGTCTGTGTGTGAAACTTGAAACTTTTTTTTATTGTCACTGAACACCATTAAAAATTTATGGACACAAGATGGTGATGATTAAAACAACTCATCGTCCAACGAAATAATTATTTGTTCTTTTTACATAAAAAAAGTCATTATGTAAAGCAGTCATATACATATTTCACAATTTCAACCTGAAGGTCATCATTAGACATCACAGTTCTTATTTTCAATGAGGTAGCGTCGTATATATCCATTTTGTTTATGATACGTTTATTAAACGTATTCCTGATTTTATCATAACGTTTACAAGAGTCTAAAAAATCTACTTCGTCTTCTATTATATTGCAAGTTATACATTTCCTGTCTTCACACTTAATATGGGAATATCTACCTCTTTCTGTTGCAAGGTCATGTGCGCTAATTCTTAATTTACAAAGTTCTTTCCTGTAATGTTTATTTGTGCATTTGATGAAGTACGGTTCAAGCCTATATTTATTACTGATGTCATTATAAAATTGTGTGTGTGTGTGTGTGTGTGTGTGTGTGTGTGTGTGTGTGTGCACAGGTATGGGGGTGAATGTGTGCATGCATGCATGTGCGTGTGCGTGTCTATTTAAATCACAGGTTTTGGCTTTTGACAGTTCCAGCTTAGGTGGAATCTCAGTCGGTTGATAGATGTTTGCATAAGTTTTTTGTGGAAGTTGTCATCATTTCTGCCAGCACACAACTTTAACATCAGGTGGCAGTTGTCAAAAGATTGTCCCCTTCATGGCTGGACTGTAAGCCCAGCTTTGGGAGAAACAGATTGCTGATCCAGTTTTCAGAATGGATTATTGGAGAGTCTTCAGGTTGCCCATGCAGTACAGCCCCAATGACAGTGGAACACTTCCTGCAGGATGTCCCACACATGAAAAGCTGAGGGCAGAAAACCTGGCCTGCCAACACACCGATGAGGGAAAAGCTTTATGGATCACTGGGGGGCCTCTGCCATACAGCAGCCCTCACCAGTGCCTCTGGGATTCCTGTCTGAGTGAACGAAGAAGAAGAAGAATGGATTATAATTCCACCCTTTGAAGAAATAGATTGTCAGTCCAGTTTGACCGATATTCTTGGTCAAATCATAAAATACCTGTGAGAACAAACGTTTCAACTCAGTCGCCAACCTGTGGTGCCAGTTACACCTATTTTTGGTGTGATTAAGTGGGTCCTTTGTACTGAAGCAAAACAATTTAACAAAATACACCCAGTATTTGACAGAATTTTGTTTGTATATGTGCATGTTTCTTCTCACTTTCTGACATAATTCCCCTAAATAAAATTCAAAGACTTTCCTGAGATTATGCAAAAGAACCCTTTTTCTAGTGGATACGTGTGTGAGATCTACCCATATCTTGCTAACTAGCACTCACATCATGTGACTATGAACCCGTAAATCAGACATCAAAAAGACCCATCCTCATTGTGCATGGAAAAAAAACAAACGAACACCTGGAGACAACAATGGAAATTTGCAACACTGAAAATAAATTCTGAGGAAGAAGCCTTTTCTTTAAGGGCTAGTCTGTTCAAAGATGGCAGGAGCATCAAAACACCCAGTGAATCAAAGCCACATTACTTGCAAAAGTGTCCCTGATGGCAAGGCTGACAAGAGGCCTGGCCAGTTTCATTCTGGTAATGTCCCTTGTGGCAAAGGTCACACACCGCCGCACCTGGCTCCGAGCTGTATGAACCTGGACATCAGCAAAACACTGTCACGTGTAGAAACACTTGTCAGTAAACAGTACCAAACAGGAGGATCAAGACGCTTTCATACTCTGGCATTCCTGACAAAGAAAATGCGCTAAGTAGAGTAACAGGTAGAACTGCCACCAGCCATCAACTCCATCTTGGAGTCTTAACTGCCAACAAAAGTCAAGGATTGGAACTGAACAGAAAACTGTTGATCAACCAGCTGCCGTGGCAAAAGTGTTTAGCGTCACGGACTCCCGGCTGGGAGGTTGTGGGTTCGAATCCCATCAGAGTCATGTGGTTTTTTTTCTGCCCCAACTGGCTCCTACCCAGAGTTGAGTTTGCTGCAGACTAAGTTGGGAAGACTGGGACCACACAGTTGAGTTTCATCTACTTAATGGATGCGTTTCTGAGAGTGTTGCTCAAAATTCCTGACCAGCACTGCAGGTGCCTGTATCTCTCAGGCCTGGTTGATGCCGGGATATATTATGAAAGGAAGCATGGAGTACAGCCCTGTCATGTAGTCTCAGACCGAAATGGAAATCTGTAGCATCATCTTAATCATCCTCATTCTCATTGATCAGCATTTAAAAAAAAAATGTCTCAAATTCTGTGGCCCTTCATGTCCTGGTCTCATGGTGACCTCAATTTCGATGTCTTCTCCATGTCTGTGGCCTTGGTTTGGTTCCATCGGGGTCGCCGGTATCGGCGGGTCCACAGGGGCTGTCGTTGGACGACGGACGTGGTGGCGCTCTCCGGAGGGAGAGCTCACTCATGCCGGCTCCGCGCGACTAAGCAATTATTGTCGTCAGTAGGGGGCTTAGTAGGTGGCGTCCTGCGTATGTCCGATCAGAACAGGCGCCACTGAACACCACCGAAGTGACTTGGCAGCAGTGCAGTATCTCCTCTGATGGGTTGCCTCTTGATGACTTGACATTGACTGCTCCTTGTGGATTGCTGGTGCCGGGGCTGCAGGGGCCGACCGGGCTGTGGCTGTGGATGGGGTGTTGGAATGAGTGGCGTG
>JADBJO010001762.1:315000-330000 GCA_016801955.1 Conus betulinus
AGCACAAGTGATCCCACCATTTTCAAAGGAAAGATGCTGCTGGGAGGCATGCTCCAAGCAATTTTTCCCCCTTAAATCAGTTGAACAGATCAACAAGAGACAGATGAAACGCTAAAAATGGCATGTGAAACTGAGCATCTGGGTCACCAGTAATGTCATTTCTGGCCTGCGCTTTAATCAAATATTTGACTCTCTTGACCCTATCTACTTCTTTGACTATAGACTGAGAAAAGTTAACTCTTCTTCGCAATTGGAAAGACTTGCCTTATCTTCCCCTGATTTATTTTGTCTGGAAAAGGTCAAGTGAAAACTGACCCTGGTGACAAATCACAGCAGGTAAATACTGATTTATGAAAATCAGCATATTGAGGCAATCATAATTCCAAGAAAAAAAAAAAAATCACTGGAAAATGTACATTCATTTACCTCAAACGAGACGATAAACCGATGTTCCATGTGTGAACACATGCATAACATCTCGCATGCACGTAAAATCCCATCGCCAACATTAAGAAGAGAAGGCCAATTTAGGCCCTTGTGTGGATGACATGTATACACATTGCAGGTACCGAAAGAATGAAAAGGGTAAGTGGAAAACTGAGTGACTGATGTATGACTGAATGACACAGGAATTGACGGAATGTAGCACCTGGCAGGCAGCCCTTCAGTCGGTAGGCAGCCCGTTTTGTGAATGACATCATGGATTGTAAAGCACTTTGAGCTTGGTCTCTAACTCAGGTTAAGCGCTATCTAAGTAATAATAATAATAATAATGATAATAATAATGATAATAATATAATAACGATGATAATGATGATAATAATAAATACCTTCAGAACCACAGGGCCCAAATCTCCCCACCAGTACACACCTAAACTACACTAGCTACCTGCCAACTTGAGCATCAAGCTGAGAGCACTAAGGTGTCGTGGTCATGAGGTGCAGTGTAGTGCAATGCCTATAGCTGCCTCAGGATCACAGGTGGATAAATTAACTGAAACAATGAACCAGGTGACAGGCACTGGGTGACGCATCTTGAGCTTACTCATTCCTAACGAGAGCAGCGGCGGTTCATCGACTCACACCTGACATTTGTTTACAACTAAATTGGCAAGCTGACTGGACAAGTGGGCGGTGACAGGTGGCTATGAAGTAAGACGGTGCTCTGATCTTAGGCGACCTGTCCCATGTGTGTGATTAGCTTGTCAGCTTTCATTACCATCAGCTGTTGCCCTGATATGATGTTACATAGGAAAAAAAACATACTACCAGTATACATTATTTTTTCATATGCGATGATTTAAACAACTTTGTTTTTCAGAAAGGGACACAAAACAAACAGCCTTAAATGGGTAAAAAGCACATGGAATCATGAACAGACAACAAGCTGATCGACAACTGTCACCAACAGTGACAACATTTCAAAGTTAGTTTCATGGCGAGGTGACTGCAGGCTGAAACTGAAACAAATGTCAAAAGGAATTCAAATCTAATCCACCACACACTGAGGACAAACATTGTTTGTCTCTGTTATCTGGCGGATTTACTTTAAATTCCTTTTAAAATCTGACCAATATTTCAAGTCTAATACTTTCATCACTAGCACACATGAATGTCAGGGCTCAGCTCTCCATCCACCTGGCAAAACACCCCAAAAAAGAACAGGATCAATCATGTTAGAGATGCATTGTTTCTGGAACTCCTAAAAACACTCATCATGACAGAACTCCCAGAACACTCATCATGACAATCTGAGAAGTTCTATTTTGCTTTTGTGAAAGACTAGAAATCTTAGGCATGAAAATAATGTTACGTTCTTCAAAATGAAAGTAGAAGATTGATGCGGGTAATGACCGAACTCAGTGCGGTTCATCTTGTTTTGGCCAGCTAATCACGCCATTACTTCGGGCTGGACGGCACCATAGATCTGGGCGTCAATAACCACCACAGCACATCTATTCCAAGTTCGCCTCAGATTATTTTCACAGCAGCAGTAGCATTCACACACAGTCAGCTCTGAAACATTTCTGTACACACCCGGACTGTCATCACTTTCATATTTATAACTTCACATATCAACATGATTCAACGCCAATCTTGCGCTGAAGTGAATGAAGATAAGTGATTGCTCATTCATTTTTGTTGTCCTGAGTGTTTTGTATCTTGCCTGAGGAAGACCTAAGAGGTCGAAATGCATCGTGTTTTGTTTTGTGATTCATTTGTCTATGTTTTCTTGGTGGTTCGCTATAAACTACACTTAAGATTTGTTCACATATCGCATCATTTTCCATGTTCATAAGGAACTAATCTTCCACACCAGGCAAACCAAACATTCAAACATACTGAAGAGAGACACACTTGCACAACAACAACAACCAAAAAAAGGATGGATAATTTGACAAAAAATAGGATGAACTACGTTTGGTTTGCTGGTTAGTTGACTGACTGGCTGGCTGGTGGGTTTGTTTTGGCTGATTAGTTGGTTATTTGAGGGGGGGGGGGGGGGGGGGGGGGGACCCTTGGTCAGTTTGTTCTAGCTTGGTTAGCTGGTTGTTTTTGAGAGAGCGGAAGGGGGGGGGGGGGGATAGGGGGGTCGTGGGTTTGTTTTGGCTGGTTAGTTGGTTGTTTGAGGGGCAGGGGGGGGGTAGGGGGTTTGGTGGGTTATTTTGGCTGGTTAGTTGGTTGTGTAAGGGAAGGTGAGGAGTGGGGGGGTTGATGGGTATGTTGTTGGCTAGTCAGTTTGGTTGTCCGGGAGGGCAAGTGGGAGGGTATGTTTGCTGGCTTCTTTTACATTTTGAGAGGAAATGTTTTGAAATATTAAATTCTGATAGAACTGTAAAAGTGACATTTCACCATTCTGCAACACTTAGTGTGTGTGTGTGCGTACAAGTGTGTGCACGCATGCATGTGTGAGCGAGAGAGAGAGAGAGTGTGTGTGTGTGTGCTTGTGTGTATAAAGAGTATGCATGGGTATATGCATGTACGCATATGTGTGTCTACATGTGTCCTGTTTGTTTCTGTACACGTGCGTGTGTCTATGTGGATGAGCAGTGTGTGTGTGTGTGTGTGTGTGTGTGTGTGTGTGTGTGTGTGTGTGTGTGTGTGTGTGTGTGCATGTGTGCATGCATGTGTGTGTGTGCCTCATGTGTGCGTGCTGTGCGTGCGTGGTTGCATGTGTGTGCCTGTGTGTGTGTATGTGTGAACAGTCTGCCTGTCTGTGTGAACATGAACTCTTGATTTGTACCTGTTCGAGCTCTGTTGCATTCAAACGTTGTTTTCATGCAGAGTCCATCCACAGCCTAGCACTACAGTGGAAGAAGCACTTTACTGAAATCATCCTTATCATCACCGTCATCACCAGTCCTTACTTGGTGGAAGTGCCTTCGGAACACTGCTTGCAGGTGATGCTGGCAGCCACTGGCTGGTACTGGCCAGGCAGGCAGGCAGAGCAGGCATCACGTGTCAGGCACTGGCCCTGCCCCGAGTCACAGCATCCGCACAGGACTGTACCTGCCACACAGAACACACCTGTGTGCTTCGGTGCTGCCTAGGGCCTCCTGTAAGTCCTCGTTGATGGCCGACTCTAAAGGTATTCCGAAGTCAGTTTCCTAGCAACAGTCACTGACTCTGCATCATGCTGGTCACAGGGCATGCTTTCAATATTTCATGGGACTTTTTCTTTTTTTTTTTATTTTTCTTATCTCTTTGCCCCGTTTTACAGAACAGCTACATCGTAACTAAAGGCTGGTTTCACAGATCTACTACACCATTTTCTGACCTTTATCGAAGGTGATTTGAAGGATCAAATTAACTCAGATACGCCTGTAATTCAAACAAATACTTAACAATCCGAGTAGTGCCATCAAGTGTCTGAGAGACGGCTGGATGGGAGGTAATATTTTCAAATGTGCTTAGCTTATTGCCATCAATTCAAAAGAAACCATGAAAATGACCCTAACAGGCAGGAAGTTTTGTACACCTTACTTTCTACTGTTGGTTACTTTAACTGTGTGACATAAAGCATGGCGCTCAGTGGACTATGGCTATAGCTACTGTTTGATGGTATTACCTAAATACAACCCCTGTTGTCATATCATCACCAAAACTGGTAGTAATCCTCTCTTTTTTATCATTTTTTTTTCAACATGTTTATCATCATTATCGTTATTATCCTCATTGCTATCTCCACTATCATGATCATCATTACTATTTTAACTCATTCTGTCTGCTTCCCCAAGTGTCTCGTTTTCATCCAACACCCATCTTGCGCCGAATTTGAGGCTGTAAGTAATTGCTTGTTCCGTGTTTTTCATTGCCCTGAGTGTTGTTTATATCTAGCCTGAAGAAGACCTAAGGAGGTCAGAACACATCATATTTTGTCTTGTAATTTGTTTGACCATGTTAACCTGTTGGTTTCTTAAAATTTCTTTTAAAATTTACAGCACGATGGCAAAGGTTGCTAAATAGTCAGAAGACAAAACAAGTCAAGTCACTGGAGCAGTCACTTACTTTCATTGGCATAGAATCCAGGTGTGCACTGGGTGCAGTTGTCATAGAGAGAGAGTACCGTTGCAGTCAGGTGCTACTGATACGACGACCTGCCGATGTTGGTGTAGAACCAGGTCTTGCGAACTCAACACCTCAGCCAGCAGAACTGCTGCAAAAATTCCATCATGTGCTCGTTCAGCAGGAGGTGAAAACCCTTGTGTCACATCTGTCTGTGCTTGTGTAGGTCAGGTGTGTATGCTCGCATGTGAGTGGATATCTATTCGTGTGTGTCTGTTTCAGTCATGTTAAGTGATGTCTCTGTATTAAAAACGATGCTGACAATAACTGCCAGCAACATCATCATGATAATGATGGTAAAGAATTCATCCCTCTCACAACTGCATTTATGATTGTGTCTCCATCAACGAATGACTTTTTTTTTTTTGTTTGGCTCGTGATGAGAAAGCTCTGTATACATAGTTAAGCAATGTGTTTTAAAATTAATACATGAATCTATAAAACACACAATAACTTCATGTCACTAGGGGTGCTATAAACATTAGCACGGTGACTCAGCACAACTAGCAGATCAGCGCCATCTGTAGTTGATGTCCTCACCACCACTTCACTGTTCAGCCTCATGGATCTCTTTCAGTGAAGCTGAGAACTGCTGGTACTGGGACTGTGGGGGAACAAGCCTGGTGTGGCTGTTTGTGGCAGAGTCAGACAGAGCAGCATGCATGTTTTTAATCCTTCCCTGTCACTGAGAAGGTACTAAGATGGACCAGCTGAAAAAAAAAAAAAAAAACCCAGAGAACTCCAACTGTGTGTGTGTGTGTGTGTGTGTGTGTGTGTGTGTGTGTGTGTGTGTGTGTGTGTGTGTGTGTGTATGTGTGTGTGTATATGTGTGTGTGTGCGTGCATGCATGCATGAGTGCATGCATGCATGTGTGTGTGTGCACATGTGAATTATATTCAATTAAGCGTGTGTGTGTGTGTGTGTGTGTGTGTGTGTGTGTGTGTGTGTGTGTGTGTGTGTGTGTGTATGCGTGCGTGTGCATGGTGTCTGTATGCATTTGCATATTTACATGTATATAACAAATATCCATACACATGTACACCAATGAACACAAATGCAGGGTCACAAGAGACAGAGAGATTCAGATCCAGATTCATTTGGTTCATCCATCTATGGCTTTACTGCTGTATGAAAATGGTGACAACAATACTAAGAAAATTATAATAAAGGCAGCAGGATCAACAGTCCCTATAAAAACAACATGCAAACAATCTCTAAACTGAAAGGCTCCATATGTTCAAAACTAAATTACTGACCAAATGAGAAAGGGAGGAGAGAGAGAGAGAGAGAGAGAGAGAGAGAGAGAGAGAGAGAGAGAGAGAGAGAGAGAGACAGAGAGAGACAGAGACAGAGAGAGAGAGACAGACAGACAGAGAGAGAATCAGGGAGACAGACAGAGACAGAGAGACCGTTTGATTTATACTTATTATTCCCAACGGAAACAGATTTTTATATTTAAGCAAGATGATGTTTTATTCCATCTAGCACTTCAAACACACACACACACACACACAGTGACACACACACACACACACACACACACACACACACACACACACACATATGTATATAGACAGAGAGAGAGAGATACAGAGAGACAGAGAGAGAGAGTGAATTAATAATATGCAAAAAAAAAAAAGGGAAAAAATGTACAATGCCACATATTCACACACACACACACACACACACACACACACACACACACACACACACACACACACACACCATCTATCTATCCTCCTCCTTCCTTTCTCCCCTTTTCCTCAAAAGTACATGAATATCTGAGTGGTATGCTGGCTGACACACTGGATACATTGCAATTTGCATGTGTACACTACACATCTTTCACATATTGACATGTGCATGCACTGTTATAGGGAATCCAATCATGGACAGTAAGAAATCATTTTCAAACATTAGTTCTTGTAAACAGCAAAAAACTTTTGGGAAAGTAAGCATATGGTGTGTTGGTGATGATATAACAGTCACATAAATGTGGATAGACAATAGAATAAGAATGATACTGCGTATCTGTGTAACTAATGAGAGTGTTCATAATACGAAAATTTTCTTCTGTAAGATTCTGAGCTTTGATTGGCACTGATTCAAGCTCTGGCAGTATAAGTCGGTTCCACAGAAGAGTACCAGAATAATAAATACTTGATTTAAATAGGTCATTTCTGCTTCTAGGTATGGCATCCCTGGGAGATCGATTTGATAATCTTTATTTCCAAAGGTAACAGTTAAGCATATATATATATATGCCCTTGTCCCACTAAGGCACTAAGAATGACTACCAACTAAGCATGACTACAAGTCACAAAACTTTTCAGAGAGAGAGAGAGAGAGAGAGAGCCAGAAAGACTGAGAGATGATGATGATGATGATGATGATGATGATGATCTTTATTTCCAAGGGTAACAGATTATAAGCAAACACATGTTTTTTTTCATTTAGCCCTTGCCCTACTAAGGGTCTAAGCATGACTAGCGATGAGAGAGAGAGAGAGAGAGAGAGAGCGAGAGAGAGACTGAGCTGTCAGACATTTACTCCTCATTTCACTATTTAGTTCTGTGTATTACATAAGCGGTTCATGTGTTTTTCTGTAGGCTTGTTAACAGCAACACCATGGTCTGTTTCAATCTCTTTACTTTTTTTTTTTAACAGCAAAGTTGTTGTTTTGAGCACCGTCTCCTCCCCATCTTTATGTCGACGTCTGTGACACTTTTGGATTTGCACACTACGCAAAATTCGTTTTGTCCTAATTATTTGTTGACGAAAATGCAAAACTCATTCTCAATTAAAAGTTCTTGTACTTTTGTGACGTCTCCAGAATAATGAAGTGACATGACAAAAAGTTATTTTTCAGAACCACTTCCCCTGCCATTTTCTCCTTTCTTTATATATTGTTTTTGTCTGCTTGTTATTTTCACTGGCTTGAACGAAAAGCTGAATCAATGAATGATCATGACTATCATGATGACAATGGTGCGACTTACCAAACGAAAGTGCAGCTGAATGTAAAATAAACATCTTCATGATTTGTATACAGGCACACGGAAGCCGCTGATTAAGATAAAAACATAGCACTCTGATTCCTTTTCAGCCAACATGAACTTGTCAACCAAGTTTCCCTAAGTTGGCCTACACTAGTTTGGTGACTACATCGTTATCACGAGACTTGTCCGCCATTTTCACTGTCATGTGACATTCTCCCACGCTTATTTCCCCTGTTCTCTCATGTGACTATTTGCATTCGGTCGCCATAGTAAACGGAAGAAAGATTAAGCAACAACGCGAATCATGTAGGCCGCCTTGCTCAGCAGATCACACACACACACACACACACACACAGGTTGTGACAGCTTGTGGAAGTGTGTATGAATGGTTGGTGGGCCTGGACTAGCCTAATGCTTGTTCTGGGGCAGGATAGGGAGCGGGGTAACCCCTCTTGAAAAGGTGAACGTGGGTAGCCTTCCTGCAGCTCCACACTTAGTGGGGTTTTTTTTGTTTGCTTGTGTGTGTGTGTGTGTGTGTGTGTGTGTGTGTGTGTGTTTTGTTTGTTTGTTTGTTTGTTTGTTTTTGTTTTTTTAAGGCTAGCTGGTAGGTAAGTTAGGTGGGGAAGGGTGTGGTATGAATGCTGTCTTTCAAATAAGGAGGTAGGATTTTTTTTTTTTTTTTTTTCGCACACCCGAGTCACTTAAGGTCTATGGAGACGACGTGGCATTTGATTTGAAGATTTGAAGATTGAAGCTGAGTCATTGGACTGTTTCAAGTCCAGGCTGGCCTCCCATCTTTAGAACCTGACCCCCCCCCCCCCCCCCCTTACCTTCCCACCTGACCACTATTCCCTACCCCCTCCCCCCCCTTCCCCCCCTGCCCCCCCTTTTTTTTTTCTCCATCTAAATCCTCACAACAACGCAATCTTCGGCAATCTCCCCAAATACGACAAAAAACCAGCAGCAAAATTATGTAGGTCGTGTAAAGGAAGAAGAAGAAGATACACGCGCGCGAGCGTGCAGAGAGAGAGAGAGAGAGAGAGAGAGAGAGAGAGAGAGAGAGAGAGAGAGAGAGAGAGCTTTCTTTTTTTTGTCTGCCCCCTAAAGTGTCAGAATAATCAACTTGATGATGATGCGAGAGAGAGAGAGAGAGAGAGAGAGAGAGAGAGAGAGAGAGAGAGAGAGAGAGAGAGAGAGAGAGAGAGAGAGAGAGAGAGTTTTTAATTCATGTTTCAAAGAAAAGGATGTACACCGGATTTATTTTTTACGCCCAGCTTCCAATGAATGGAAATGGAAAGGATGAACACACACACAGGCCAGCGTTCAGCCTACAGGTGTTACAAGAGACCACGTGAATCAGCACAACGAGAACATAACCATGCAAGCAAAGCATCCGTCATCTAGTTAGGCACTACATTGTCACTAGAAAAACACAAAGGGAACAACAACAACAACAACAACAACAACAAACAACGCACACACACACACACACACACACACACACACACACACACACACACACACACAACACAGGAGCATAGTTGTCAGTCTTACCCTAAAGACAATGAAAAGTTGCCGTAATGGTACTACAAGCCATTGTCAGTCATGGTCGTCGTCATCATCATCATCATCATCATCAGCAGCAGCAGCAGCAGCAGCAGCAGCAACAGCAGCAGCAGCAGCAGCAGGAGGAGGAGGAGGAGCAGCAACAGCAGCAGCAGCAGCAGCAGCATAGTAGTTGTACTAGAAGCAGTTGTAGGGGCCCTACCTCTGTCTGCAGCCTTGCGGCCTTTTGAAGTTTCCTTTATTGTTGTTGTTGTTGTTGTTGTTGTTGTTGTTGTTATCATCATCATCATCATTATTATCTTTTTTTTATCATTGTTGTGTTCTTGCTTTTGTTAAGTTTCAAAACAGAGTGACACGGTGAGTGTCTAGGTCTAGTCCTGTGCTCTGTCTGTGTCCTTGGCGATAACTAACCCCCTCTCTTTCCAAATCTTGCTTTTGTTGTTATCGTCGTCGTCGTCGTCGTCGTTGTCGTCATCATCAACAACAACAACAGCAGCAGCAGCAGCAGCAGCAGCAGCATTTTTGTTATCACGATGATGATGATGATGATGATAATAATAATAATAATAATAATAATAATAAGAAGAAGAAGAAGAAGAAGAAGAAGAAGAAGAAGAAAAAGAATTATAATTATCATTATTATCATTATTACTATTTTTATTATTCTTCTTATTGTATGACATTTGACAGTTTCACGTGATTGCGTATGCGCATAGTTAAATGCAGACTCATTACAGAGAATCACATTCGAGCTGGCGACCATATCGGTAAACGAGCAAACACAAGTAAAAAACCAGGCATTACTAACCCCATAGGCTTAGGGCCCCATCAACAACACAGTCACAATCTCCGCTGAAATAACTAGACCCCAGCAAAGCATACATCCTGCCTGGACGAAATCACCCCTGAACTTCTCTACCAATCCTCAGTCGACACTGGATGACGCTGTCCCACCGGACAGGGGAATGGCAAATGTCTCGCTTGTGTCAGGGCCAGAGGTGTATATGTTGATGGTTCAAAGGGTGGTGACATTTCGAAGACTGGTTTTAAGCCATCCCAGAGGAAGACGAAAGGAACTGCAACGAAGAAAAAACGTTAATGACCACCACTATCGAACAACAACACCGACCAGCTCCACCATGAACCTCAAAGCCAAGGCATCCAAGACTACCACGAAAGAACAACTCGTCCCTAAATGCATTTGCTGTGAGAACGTAAAACCCAACTATACTGTACAGCGACAAGGGAAAACTGTCATGTCACAACAAAACTATCATCCCTTGTCTATCTCTCTTACCAGCGTGACTTGCAGAATCATGGAGCACATCGTGGTCAGCACGATTTTGGGATTTGTCGAGATTAACAACTTGAGAGAAGCGGATGCAGATTTTGGTGAGGCTGACTGGATGTCGCAAGTCAACTGCTGGGCTTTGTAGATGAATTCTCATAGAACATGGCTATCGGAAAACAAGCGGACACCTTGGTCATTTTTTCTCTGCAGACGGAATTTGCCACTCGCTCCTGGTCCACTAGCTCCGGCACCATGGAACAGCCACAGGCCTGGTTAAGAACTGGATCTGCGGATTCCTTACGGTCAGGCAGCGAGCGGAAAGTCCGTGGATACGTCTGAGGCTGCTCTTGCGGAGTCAGATATTCCCCAGGGCTCAGCACTTGACTCTGCCCAGTTCCATCAATGATCTCCCCTAGCCCACTGTCCTCTACCAGGTGGCACTTCGCTGATGACACACATTTTTTCTACAGAACTTCTCCATTGCTGGGGGATCAGAGCGATCCGGAGTCCAAGAAGATCTGGACCACATGGCAAAATCGGAGACAATATTGAAATAGGTCATTCCATCCCAAAGAATGCCAAGCTCTACGGATATCCAAGAGATAAGGATCCCAGTAAACGGCATACACCTCCTCCATAGCCAGAACTCCACACTGTCAAAGAAAAGCTGGACGGCAGGTTTGGGGTGAGTTTTCCGGAATTTATTTCCATCAAATTTGTTGGATATGACACAGAGGTGTGCGACTTCAAAAGCATCGTGTGACATTACTGCCTGAAAATAGAATTTTGTTCTTATTGTAAAATGATTTTTTTTTGGTTAAAAATGGAATGGTGTTACGACTTGGCTAAGGTTATTCATTAAGAAAACAAGAGACGTAAAGCGCGTGTTGTTGGTCTGCCGCTGGTGGAAGTTTTCTCACCCAACAACATACCTACTATGACTCCAGGTGAAAGTCGAACCATATGAAATACCCCCCTTTACAAAATGATGGCTGGTATTGCATAATGGGATATTTACAGCACGTCTGGTTTCCAGTCGAGTACATTGTTTTGAGGGGGTGAAGGGGTTGAAGGTGGGGATGGAGAAAGGGAAGGGGATGGGGTAGAGCAAGGAGCGTTATGACTTACCTGTTTCAGTTTTACGGGTTCTGACTCAGTGAGTATTCATGTTTATCTACAGTCCGGCTGATTGACTTTGCCAGTCAAAGCCTTATTAGTCTTGATGAATTATGCATCAGTGGCCTGACCAGTGTTGATGACTGCAGTAACAATGGGGGTGGACATACGACTGACCGCTGCTGTCATGAATATACTATGTCTGTTGTGTTCACGTGGTGCTTACCGTCATTTTTTTTTTTTATTATCCATGGCCGAGAAAAATTAATGAGAAAAATATTGGTGTCATGTAAAATTCTGTCTATCTGTCCGTCTGTCTGAATGTCTGTCTGTCTGTCTCTGTTCAAGCTGGCGCGCGCGCGCGCGCACACACACACACACACACACACACACACACACACACACACACACACACACACACACACACACACACACACACACACACGCCAGCGTGAGCGCACACGTGTGCGCGTGTGCACACACACACGCGCACACGCGCACACACACACACACACACACACACACACACACACACACACACATGTATGCACGTACGTACGCACGCACGCAAGTTCATACACACACACACACACACACACGCGCGCACGCGCGCGCGCGCGCTCGCACTCACGCACGCAAACCCACGCATATACATACATTAAGTTCGGTTCAACAACTGGATAATATTCTGAAGACATGGAACGATATTTAAATGTGAAAACAGTGTAAATACAGTATGTCTGCTGTAATCTCATAACTGAACGAATGAAACAATTTTTTGACAATACAGTTTGCATCTGATTAAGAAACAGCATTCTCTCTCTCTCTCTCTCTCTCTCTCTCTCTCTCTCTCTCTCTCTCTCTCTCTCTCTCTCTCTCCTCCTCACCCACACACACACACACACACACACACACACACACACACACACACATACACACACACACGCGCGCACACACGCGCGCGCGCGCGCAGCGCGTGCACACCCATACACGTACGCATGCATGCACGCACACACATACACACTCACGCGCCAGCACGCTCGCCCATGGAGAGAGAGAGAGAGAGAGAGAGAGAGAGAGACAGACAGACAGACAGACAGACCGAGACAGAGACACAGAGATTGTGGAGGCTACGACAACATTATCTGAGCGATGACGACCTGTCCCGTGTGTTGGTTTACGCGTCAGTCAGTCAGACATCCGATAAGTGTCGTCCATGTGACCTCTTGCCCCTGCTCTTATGATTTATTCATGATGTGTATTTATATTTAGCTATAACCTTACGCATTGTTGCCTCTTTGCCTAGCGTCTAGGGCCAGGGACAGTCTACACGCAGTGGTGGTAACTCCAGATTGCAAATGAAACCGCAACTCAGCGTTGTTCTGCTCTGTGAGCGCACACACACGCATAGACAGAGACGCTCGCGCGCGCGCGCGCGCGCGCGCACACACACACACACACACACACACACACACACACACACACACACACAACACACACACACACACACACACACACACACACACACACACACACACGCGTGCGCGCATACGCCCATGTACACAGGCACTCACATATACACACACGTGTGCACAGAGAGAGAGAGAGAGAGAGAGAGGTCTGGAGAAAAGACAGAACAGCACACACACCACAAGGCATAGCACAGACAGAACACCACAGAACGTGACAGCAGCACAGAACAGACAGAACAGCACAGCACAGAACAGTCGCAGAACATCACAGCAGAGAATATGACCAAATCTTTCAGCATAGAGCGGAAGAACAGTATGGCACAGAACAACATTGAACAGCAATTGTATGCCCCTCAGCCTGTCAGCAAAGAACAGAAGAGTTCAACGGAACAGAACAGAACAGAACAGAACAGAACACAACAGAACAGACTGATACAGTGCAGCACAGCGCAGCACAGCACAAAGAAAGCAGCACTAGACAATGCAGAACTCGTGGACAGAACTGAACTAAACTACGTAGAACGATACCAAACAAAACGGAACAGAACAGAAGTGAGCAAAGCAAAGTGCAACGAAACGTTTAAGTTCAAGTGACACGATCGTTTTTTAGCCGAACATGTTTGAAAGACACCGCGTGTGTGTGTGTGTGTGTGTGTGTGTGTGTGTGTGTGCGTGCGCGCGCACATATGTGCGTGCACGCGTGAGTGCGTGCGTGCGTGCATGCGTGCGTGCGTGCGTGTGTGTGTGTGTGTGTGTGTGCGCGCGCGCGCGCGTGCGCGCGCATTATACTCGGAAGCAGAATAACACCCAGACGCCAGTCACATAGGGTCACTGGTACGGGTACCTAGGGACTTCTGCCGACGACATCATCCACTATAGAACAATACATGAGCTACCCCTTTCCTGTCGTCACATTACAGGCCTTCGCACCCACCCGTGTCCCTGTTTTTGCGCCAAGTGCTCTCCCAATAATAGTTGAATTCCTTTCATCCTTATAATATTATGTCTGCTTGAAACCACGTGGCATGTATCTTCATGGGCGTATGTAACAACAACAACAACAACAACAAACAAAACAAACAATCAAAAAGGGTGGGGGAAAGGGGGGGGGGGGGGGGGGGGGGGGGGTGAGAAAAGAGAAGCGAATCAAATTTCGGCCACAATAAAAGTTCTTAAAACTATCTAATTGTGCCTATCTATAAATACTCGAATCCTTAAGCAAGACATCTGCACATTTATTTTTTGGTGTGCGGCCTGCTGATTTTTCAAAGACTAGTCAGAAAGAAAGAAAAAAAAATCTGTAGCTCATGTTCAGCCGTATTTTTTCCTTCATGCGTCATAGAAGGAAACATGTTTCGATTGGTGCACACAATGGCAGGACTTGTTCCCCCACCTGATGTCTGTGAAGCAGGGAGGATGAGAATCGTGATTGTTTCATCCACCAATCAGACGCGTACATTCTCTCGCTGTTTGGCGCTCAGACCTTCCTTGTAGCGGAGATGAAGTGGATTTTAAATGGAAAGGCGTTGAATCGGAAGCTAAGTTGTTAAAACTTCCTCTTTGGTTTTGGTCCCCCCCCGTCCCCCCCCCCCCCCCCCCCCTCCATCCCCACTTCTGCCTCCTTCATGTTGCGCTACATAATTCCTGTTTATTCTGTAAACGTTCCTTGCAGCTGGACCGGAACAAGACCATATCTCGTGCGTTGGCAGACCTGCGTATAAACTCTCTTCCCTCCTCCTCCGCTCCCCCCCCCCCCTCCCACGTTTCAGAAGGTAAAGCGAGGGCAGCTAACTCACAGATAAAATTCTAAAGTGGAGCCACAAGTTATTAAGCAGCATGTATAGGTCAGAGTACGGGGTTACAGCAAAGGTGAAGTAGTAACAAAATTCGAACAGATGAAAATTGCCCTGGCCCTGTGAAAAAAAAAAAGTTTAGAAGTTTAGAATGTGGAAAAAAAAATATCTTGGAATTTGGGGTAAGAAAATTAGAC
>JADBJO010001762.1:337500-347500 GCA_016801955.1 Conus betulinus
ATGCTTCTTCTTCTTCTTCTTCTTCTTCTCTTTTTTTGCTCCATGGAAAGTATGGTTGGGGAGCAGTTACCTTCTTTACTTTGAGACATGCAGCCGAGCCGAGAGAGAGAGAGAGAGAGAGAGAGAGAGAGAGAGAGAGAGAGAGAGAGAGAGAGATTTAATTGACTGATTGATCTTTAGTACGCTGGGATGAAGATTTTAGGCCAAAGCCTAGTCTTAAAATCTGTCCTTGTCATGCATACATTATTTCAACGCATATGATTTATACTGACAATTCAACATAGCAACACTGTAATTCAAACTCTGCAATGACAAGCCGACTATTTTATAAACGTACTGATGATAAGGCCAGTTTGGCCGTTGGTATGGATGACACGTTACACATAGCATGCACCTTCCCCGAAGATGGAGTATGGTGGCCTTAATGGCAGGATTAAAAAAAAAGCGGTCATACACACAAAACTCAACTCCCTTTGTTGGGCAGATGGGATTAATGCTTGCCTGTCTACCCAAGGAGGGTCCGCAGGAGCATCAGCCTGCGTACGCGGAAGAAGAAGTCCTGGCATCCTGAGCTGAATGTGAGGGGTCCTGAACGTACAAGCAAGGGCAGGGCAGGGCAGTTGGTTTTAACAAAAGAAAGTCAGTGGATTTTTAGACAGTCCAGAGACAGCCACAGACAAGTAGGAGCTTAAAACTACATTCCGACACGACATCCTCAGCACACTGCAACAGCAGCCTAAAAGAGCTTGCAAAAAAAGGGAGAATCATCAAATGGATGATGTTGTGAGCACAAAACGAAGTGCCAGTGTCACGTGCATTTTGTTGTGCCAGCGCCAGCGGTGGCTGAGTTCCATCGTTTCTCATATACACGCGAAAGAGAGTGAGAAAAAAAAAAAAAAAACATATGCTCTATCTAGTACTGGATTTGTGCAGAACAAGGACTAGACGGAAACGTTCTGCTTGTGGCTCAAGCACCTTATCAAGCACACAAAGCCTCGTGAAGGAAGCATCCTCAATTGGCACGTGATCCACAAGGTAAATCTTCAGTGTGTTGAATCTGCTGTGGAACATGGAATGGGAAATTGTGTGTTCCCCTACATTGCAGCCCTCACATGCAGACACTGCACCTGAGACATGTAGACCTGAGACATGTACACCTGAGACATGTACACCTGAAACATGTACACCTGAGACATGCACACCGCGTTCTATGTATTTCAATCGGGCCTGTGACCAGTGACCAGCTCATGAGAACTCATCCTGGAAAATGCATTCACACATGTCACCTTGCTGGACTGTGTGCCCCGGGCCTTCACCTTAGCACCTGTGGTGACTTGTGCTGTCAACGGCTTTTTGAAAAAAAAAAAAAGACAGTGTCTGGCCACCAAATTGTCATGCCTTAAATGACGCTGACTTTGATGCAATCACGCTGCAGCTGCTGTTGAGAAACTTGTGATGACCAGGACAGTCTGAACTATCAGCAGCCTGACATGGAAGACATTCATGTGGAGAACTCGTCTGCCTTCTGTCAACAGCCGCACCTCCGCAGAAGTCTTCCTCACACCAGGAGAGCTGTTGACAGCAATAACTCAGTCAGCACGAACCAGATCCCTGGTTTCTCCGAGCTGTTGACAGCTGTAACTCAGTCAGCATGAACCAGATCCGTGGTTTCTCCGAGCTGTGATAGCTGTAGCTCAGTCAGCAGCATGAAACCAGATCCCTGGTTTCTCCCAGCTGTTACAGCAGTGACTCAGTGACTCAGTCAGCATGAACCTGATCCCTGGTTTCTACGAGCTGTTGACAGCAGTAACTCAGTCAGCATGAACCAGATCCCTGGTTTCTCCAAGCTGCTGACAGCAGTAAGTCAGTCAGCATGAACCAGATCCCTGGTTTCTCCAAGCTGTTGACAGCAGTAACTCAGTCAGCACGATCCCAGATCCCTTGTTTCTCCGAGCTGTTGATAGCTGTAGCTCAGTCAGCATGAACCAGATCCCTTGTTTTTCTCCGAGCTGTTAATAGCTGTAGCTCAGTCAGCATGAACCAGATCCCTTGTTTCTCCCAGCTGTTGATAGCTGTAGCTCAGTCAGCATGAACCAGATCCCTTGTTTCTCCAAGCTGTTGATAGCTGTAGCTCAGTCAGCATGAACCGGATCCCTGGTTTCTCCAAGCTGTTGACAGCAGTAACTCAGTCAGCATGAACCAGATCCCTTGTTTCTCCGAGCTGTTGATAGCTGTAGCTCAGTCAGCATGAACCAGATCCTGGTTTCTCCCAGCTGTTACAGTAGTGACTCAGTGACTCAGTCAGCACGAACCAGATCCCTTGTTTCTCCAAGCTGTTGACAGCAGTAACTCAGTCAGCATGAATCAGATCCCTGGTTTCTCCCAGCTGTTACAGTAGTGACTCAGTGACTCAGTCAGTGTGAACCAGATCCCTGGTTTCTACGAGCTGTTGACAGCAGTAACTCGGTCAGCATGAGCTTCGCCCCCATCAGATTCTGAAGACACTGCAGGATGCTTTGTCAGAAGTTGTCACAAAAGGAGATGGATGTTTTCATTCTACAGTGTCGTGACATGCATGAATGCTTGTCTTCAGACTATCCCACAGGGAGTAGAGGTAAAGTACAGGAGGTCGCGTTTTCAGACAGACTCACTCACGGCTGCCGGAGCGTCGTCAATGATGGAAAAACGGTGACGACACCAGCGCCTGACAGGAGCTAAACCATCCAGAAATCTTCCATGCTGATCTTGCCGGAAGCATGCGATTTGCTTCCCTTGCTTACCCTTTGCAGAGCATGTCGAATTCAACATCCAGCGTTGGTGATCTTGAAACTGCCTCGACTGTCAAGTTTCTGAATACGGCTATTATTGTGGTCACTAATGCCCTCGAAAATATCAGTGTATTTAATATACATACATGACAGACCAAGGTACAGTTGCATTGCGCTTGTTTAAAAAAAGATCTCCCGAAAGATATCACCTTCAGCTCGACAGAGACCATCACATCAAAAATAAACAGATGGTGCAACTGTGGCTGAAGACATTCTTCCATTCCAGAGAAAATCTCCCCTAGTTCTGGTAAGAAAATACCGTTGTCGCAAAGCTGAACCAATCGCAAGATCACACAAGAAGAAGAAACTCGTGGACAACGAAAATGGGAGGAAAATACCTCTTGGAAAGACTGCACATGAATGAAGCGTCTTCGAAACATTATCGAAAGTGAAACAAAAGGAAACTCATGACTGAGACGTCTGCAAGTGGAAGAAAGGGCATTTTTTTCCTCTGTTCAGTGAAACCCATGCAGAACTCCAGGACATAAAGTATCTGGCCTACGCTGAACGGTGGGTGTATGACAGATCTTATGATCTGACTAAAACTGTTGCGTGGTGTGTGTGTGTGTGTGTGTGTGTGTGTGTGTGTGTGTGTGTGTGTTAGAGAGAAAGAGAGAGACAGAGAGAGACAGACAGACAGAGACAGAGACAGAGACAGAGACAGAGACAGAGACAGACCGACAGGCAGACAGACAGGCAGACAGAATAAAGCACAGCTTTAGTTTATCCATCAAGGTCACATTGACTCCAAACGTGAAGAATCAGCACTTGGCGAAGAAGCAATTAAAAAAAAAAAAAAAAAAATTGACTCTGTGGAAAGAAAGCCACTTTAGTAGTGCCCCTCCCCGATGAGACCTACCCCCCCCCCCCCCCCCCTCCCCCCCCCCCCCCCCCCCCCCCACTCCCCTTCACACAGCCAGCAGGCCCCTACGAAAGAATGAAGCCAGACAGAGAGGCGGAATTGAGCCAGGGAGTTGGTTGTTTGGACAACGGCTAAACAGGCGATCTCTGGAAGACAAAAAGCATTGGCCAGGTAAGGCGACTGGGGCAAGGCAAAGCTTTACCTGTGTTTGGCCCCAGATGTTTACCTCAGCCACGCACGGCACCCGCCACCTTCTCTCTCTGTCTGTCTGTCTGTGTCTGTCTCTCTCTCTCTCTCTCTCTCTCTCTCTCTCTCTCTCTCTCTGTCTCTCTCTCTCTCTCCAGCCCTAGACTGCGTGCGAGGCAAGTGCATCAACGTTGACAAAGAAAATGTCACTAGATTTCCCTACCAATCCGATGTTGTTACTATTTTCTTTTTATGGTATACTGGGCCGAATATAGGGAAGCGCGGTGGACGCTCAGAATATATTTTCAAAGGAAATTTATCGTAACGCCGCCGGTTGAACATTGCAAACAAATTACAAGACAAAACACGACGTGTTTTCGACCTCTTAGGTCTTCCTCAAGCAAGATTAACAACATTCAGGACAATGAAAAACGAAGAACGAGCAGTCACTGAACTCCTCATAGTGGGCGCAAGATGGATGTTGAATGGGCGTTGTTGTATGTCTTTGGAGAGAGAGAGAGAGAGAGAGAGAGAGAGAGAGAGAGAGAGAGAGAGAGAGAGAGAGAGAGAGGTGGGGGTGGGGAAGCGGGGCGGGGGACAAAGGGAGTGGGGGGAGGAGAAAAAGGGATGTGAGCGCGGTACATAATTACGAAAGATTTCATGTATACTGTTGCCCCCCCAGAGAAAGCGTTTACTTTCAGTGTTTGCATCGAAGAATAGATATATAAAAAAATAGATAGATAGATAGATAGATAGATAGATAGATAGATAGATAGATAGATAGATAGATAGATTACAGACGAAAAAAAAAGCTGAGTGAGACATTCGGGTTGTTTGACTACATTTTCTTTTTCATCCCTGTCTTTTTTTTACTGACATAAAGTCACAATATATGTATCCAGCTAGGCGATTCGCTAACATATTTGTAAACTTTCATACGATTGGTGGGGACGTCGAGCGCCTTTACCTATTATCAAGTCGAACAGTACAAGTATTGGCCTGCCGCATTGTCTGAGACTGTCAGAGCGCGCTTTGTACTACTACTACTATCAAGTCCTTCCGACAGACAGAAGATAATGAAAATGGTGGATTTATTTTTAAACAGCGTCTAAAAGTCTGCCTGCAGGTTCCAGCGTGCATAGTGATGATCCAATGTCTAGGAACTGAAACAGAACTGTATACGAAGAGAATCAATCAAGCGTCAAAGCAGGAAATAAAACGTTCAACGAGTGCACTCACAACTAACAGTGTCAGTGACCCTTCTCATGATCCCTCTACAACAGACTATACTTACAGACCCTGTACACTCTTCCTTTATTTAGCTGTTTAAGGATCTTAATGGCGCGCGCAAGATGTCCGTCAAAATTAGTGAGTTACACCGGTTATAGCGTCGATTCAGTCGTGATTCAAAGTACTGTCAAAGTACTGTCAATCTGTGAGTGTTCCCTGTAATGAATGATGTAAGTACTGTCGCCGATCGAGCCATCACTTTGAGGCAATTCGAAAGAAAATGTTTCGATCGTTTGATTTTGAAAATGTTTTGGATTGCTGCTGATGGTATAGGCGCGCCTTACATTTGACAATTGTGTTATTCTGCAGTGCTCTGTGTTTCAACGGTGCGTTATATGAATACTCTTGTTAAAAACTTTGGTAGCCTGTGGATCATGTGATCACAAACTGGAGTGACAAATCCCCGAAGTCAGCACTGCGATGAGGTGATGTGAGTTGTTTTTACCGGTGTTACGATGAATTGGTTTTGTGCGTGTGCGTTCTGTTATAGAGTCGAACATAGCTTTTCTCTGGGATCTGCAACAACAGGCCCCATGATGGAGTCGACAAAAAAATTGAAATCAACTCTTGATCAAATCCAAAGCGCGATTTTTGGTGTGGCAATTTAGAACTTCTTATATGGCGAAACGTGCTTCTGTATCGCTATTCTGCTATCGTCAACGACTCCGTTAAGTTGGAAGCCACTGATTATGACGAGCACGAACAAATCCTTCCTTCTTCATCCCAGTGGATATCCGAAGTACAAAACTCCTTGGCAAAAACAGTAATACGCTTGTACTCCTTCCAACCCACGTCTAAACGTATTACCCTTAGTTTGTATTTCAAGTCCAGTTTAGAGGCTGGTACCTTTCTGTGCCAAGGCAGAGACTGTACGCAGTGGGACACTGAGGAGTGTGAGGTCATCAGGCACCTGGTGCAGTCTTACATAACTAATGGTGATGTTGTCTGTCTGACAAAGTCATTGCTGAGCATACCACTGACTTTCTTAGGTTCTGTAGCTGATAATATTGTTTTAAAGCCTCCAGCAATGACAGTCACTTCAATGACGGTTCCAGATGATGACAGAGATGATGATAGAGGTTCACCCATATTTACTTATTCTCTAACTCCACTACATGTCACACAAGAAAAAACTTTAGACACAGAAGAGTTTATCCCTTCTCCCTCCTACACCCCTGTTTTGTACGAAGCAGTCTGTTGATGACTACATCAGCTTGTCTTCCAGACAAGGAACAGACTTTGCAGCTACCCTCAACACAGCAAAATTCTGACGCAGGCACCAGACAGTTGACCTGTGAATCACAGACACCACACCATGTGCAGTTTGGGGTGGATCAGTCATCATCTGGTGCTATCAAAGATGATTCCCGTGTCCACTCAACTCCTGTGCGGATAAGTAAACTGAGCCACTCTCAAATCCTCCGCAAGCTTCGCAGACGCACCCTGTGTGTCACCCCCCGACAGAAAGTAACCCGGAGAGAAAAAGCATCAACAACATATTCTGCAAGAAGAATTCAGCAACTCCACGACACGGTGACTGATCTTCAGCTGTTTCTGTCTGAGCTTAGGAATTCAGTGTCTGGACAAATTGAGGATGCCAAGGTATATGTGAGAAATGAGCTGCGTGTACAATTTGTTTCACAGTCTGACTCGCTCCACTCTCACATCGATTCTCTGAAGGCAAACATTGTTGAGCTGAACAAACAGATATCACACTCAAAAAAGAGAATCAATCATTGAAGACTCATGTGGGAAATATTTTTACTGAATTAAGAAAACTAAAACCCACTCAATCACATGACTGCGGTACACAGTGTGATCTGGATATTCCGATTAGTGCAGCACCAGCCCACCCCCTCACCCCCTGCAGCACCAACCCACCCACTCACCCTCTGCAACATCAACCCACCCCCTCACCCCCTGCAGCACCAACCCACTCGCTCATCCTCTGCAGCAAGACACCAGCAACCGAGGAAGCCTCTGCTCCAGCTTCTGTGGCTGCAAACGAAATGTCCCAGAAGCCGTTGATCCGAGAGGTGAAACTGCAGTTCCGCCATGTCAGCAGCATGGACAGCATGACAAGCAGGATCCCTGTCAGGATGATGAATACGCCAATACAGAAGTGAAACATGCAAACAGAACGTGAAGAGAAGAGAACTCCTCCAGAGACAGTTATCAGCGGAGCCTCAGAACTGCCCACCACGAGTGCTCGAATCCAAAACAGTCCCAGCAGTGTGCAGGGTGTTCTGTCAACACGGTCAGTGGTCCGACAGAACTTCAGTGCTACTTGTTGGTGATTCTGCTGTCAGAGACATTGACCTGCGCAGAATAGTGCCTCGACAACACTTTGTGTCAAAAGTATGTGTCTCAGGCATGACAACAGAAGACTTGTTTAACTGGCTACAACATCAAAAGAGTTGTCCTGCGCTCAAAGTATTGATTATCCATGTAGGGATCAATGACTGTAGAAAGACAGGAAAAATCCCCCAGAGAGACATGGTGTGACCTTATCCACCTGGCCACCCAGATTTTTCCAAATGCCAAAGTAGTCATCAGTTCTATAATACCCGCGAGGGGCAAACACCACCTCAATACCCTTATTTCACCCACTAATCTCAACATCCAAAAAGCCTGTGAAACGCTGAACGTTGATTTTTGGATGGATAATTACACTACATTCACAACCACTGAAGGAAAGCCCAAACTTGTGTTGTACAGTAACCTCATCCATCCCAGTGAAGCAGGTACTGCCAAACTGGCGATGAACTTTAAGCAGTTCTTGTTCCCCTTTCAGTCCCATGTTTTTAATTCAAGACAGAATGGACCGTTGACTTCTAAACGTCAAAATGGGTCTGTCAATAACTGGCATTCAATCCCAAATCAACAGAACAGGCTGTCGGATTACAGGCAGCAAGCAGCGCCCCAACTACTGAGTGTCCACCGGCAGAGTCCATGACCCACTATCCACCCCTTTTCCGCAGAAACAATCCACGGCCCCCTCAAACTTCAAGTGCCTCTGACCGTGCCCCCCCGCGGTCCTCCTCCCGCTCCCCCCTCCTCTCAGTATAGCGGCGGCCAGACAACTCCGCTACAACCAAATCCCTCTCCACTATCCTCCATACCCGGGAATGACCACTGCAGCGCCGGGTCGTCACAGGTTTTATGAACCGATGTTCAGTTATGACAATGCCTTCACCATGACACAAACACCGCCTATTCCGTACGACCAACTTCTGTTTAACCTGATGAGATCTTACATAAACACACATCATGCAACAAAGTCAATTTGCTGGTTGAGAATACATAGTGTGTGTGTGTGTGTGTGTGTGTGTGTGTGTGTGTGTGTGTGTGTGTGTGTGTGTGTGTGTGTGTGTGTGTGTGTGTGAGCGCGCGCGTGCGTGCATGCGGGCGGGTGTGTGTGTGTGTGTGTGTGAGCGCGTCCGTGCATGCGGGCAGGTGTGTGTATGTGTGCTTCCGTATGTTTGTGCATGCGAGGGTGTGTGTTGTGTAAAAAAAAAAGAGAGCTCCGGCGTGGGGCTGAGCATTGCATCGCTGGACTTTGGTGGAGGTCACGACGTCTGTTTTGGTCCGGAATATTTTCTTTGTGGACAGCTGCATCAGGCCACTGCGATCGCAAGTCGTGTGTGTGTGTGTGTGTGTGTGTGTGTGTGCAGTCTGCGTGAGGTGAGCAGGACTGCCTTTTCACTGAACAGTGGTCAGTCTTCACACGTGTACATAATATAGGAATAGTACAAAATATTGCGTACTTCCGCTTTTTTTTCCCTTTCACATATTGTTCATTTTTTCCCCCTCACATTGTTACTTCATTTGTTTCCTTGAATATGTAGTTTGATTTTGTAACCTCTGAGATTTAATGAGACTAGTTCAGTGCTTGTGTATTCCTTGAATGGTTTAATTTTTCTTGATGTGCATTGTTAATTGTCATTTTGAAACAGTGATTTAAGTTAGATAACAGAACTAGTTTTATTTGTATTAAATGATTCGCAGTCTTTAAGATTGTATTGTATGTATTCACCTGTGTATTACGTTGCATAAAGCAGACTGTGCATAAGATTATAGTTGAATATTGACTGACGTTTTTGTAACACTATGCCTTCTGCGTTAGACACATGGCCCGCACAGGAGGGGCTTCGATTAGGATTTTTAAATATCAACAGTGCTAGAAATAAAGCCGATGAAAATTGCAACGATTCTATATAATAATGGCAATAACTTTCATGTTTTTTTGTATTGCTGAATCTCGATTAACAGATTTTATTCCTGATTCCGATATGTACATACCTAACTATAATATAAACCGACTTGATCCAGTTACACCTAAGTCAACTGGATTACTTTTGTATTGTTCAAACTCAATAAACTTCAAAAGAATGCCCCATTTGGAAACATATGATGTTGAATCTATCTGGATAGAAATTACTTTTAGACATTCTGAACCAATTTTGGTAGGATTTCTATATAGAAACCCAGCTGAAACTACCGACTGGTATGACAAGTTTAATTCAATGATGGATGCTGTAAATTTTGAGTCAAAAGAAATAATTCTTTTCGGTGATTTTAATATAGATTTGACGAAACCTGGAACAAAATGGAGTCGTGTTTATGCTATGTATGGATTAGAACAAATAATTGATCGACCGACACGTATTACTGAACATACTGAAACTCTAATTGATCATATTTATGTTAACACAAAAGTAAACATAGTCGAAATGTGTTTCCGTACAGACCGGATGCAGTGACCATTCATCTGTTTGTTTAACATGGAGGAAGAAAGGTATCAAAATTCCCAAGTTTGGGCATAAGGAAATCT
>JADBJO010001762.1:357500-360000 GCA_016801955.1 Conus betulinus
TCTCTCTCTCTCTCTCTCTCTCTCTCTCTCCTCTCTCTCTCTACACTGTCTCTCTCTCTCTCATCTACACTCTCTCTCTGTCTGTCACACACACACACACACACTCCCTCACACACTCCCCTCTCTCTCTACACACACACGCACACACATGGACACACACACACACACACACACACACACACACATATATATATATATATATGTGTGTGTATATATATGTGTGTGTGTGTGTGTGTGTGTGTGTGTGTGTGTGTGTGGTGTGTGTGCGTGCGCGCGTGTGCGCGCGCGTATGATGTGTACGTGTGTATGTTGGGGGGGGGGGGGGGGGGGTGAGGGGAGGTGGAGTTACATGTGTGCGCGCGCGCACACAACGGTTTCCTGAACTTTGTTGGTTATGTAACTGTGTCAGTTATTTGCCTGGCCAATCTAGATTCTAGAGGTTCTTCGATCCGACAGTTCTTCAGAGGTGAAAACATACACAACAAAGAAGCACATTTTCAAGCAGTGGCAACAACAAACATGAAGCTACTAATAAAAAAAAAAACAAAACATGACAACAACTACATTTTAGCCTTGCTACTCTCGCCACACCACTTCACAGAACAATACCATAACTGTATTGAAAGGAAAAGACAAAACCTATCACTGTCATTGGGATGACAGACAACTCAAGTCACTGGCAGTATCGTAGAGACTCTTTGACACTGAGTAGCACACTGAACACACTACTATCACACACCAGACATGACACAACAGATCAAAACAGGGCAAGACAAGTGGCGCACCGCCCACTGGAAGGGTGAGCCATCAGTGGGTGACTTTGAAGACATACAGCAGTTGTAAACTGTTTCTTCCACAAGTCACAGAGGACGGTGAACTCCGGGGAGGTGGGGGGGGGGGGGGGGGGGGGGGGGGGGGGGGGGGGGGGGGGGGGGGGGGGGGGGGGGGGGGGGGGAAAGGGGGTTGGGTGCGCAGTAGAGAAAAGCAGCTTATGGCAAGAACCATCTGTTTGAGTTTTTCCTGTGAGTCAATCACAGAAAAATGTGTGTCGGCAAGTCATGTGCTGTTTCATGCCTAGCCGATCACACAGTTCCACACAAGTTGCGCGAAAAAAAAAAAAAACAAAAAAAAAACAAACAAACCAAAAAACTCATAGTGTGTCTGCAAACCATCTGTGCTGCTCGGATGAAGTTCGCACCGGCAGATCAGAGAGATGAGGGGGGATGGGGGGGGGGGGGGGGGGGGGGGAGAGGGGGAGGGGAAGAACCGGTTTAAAAAAAAAATGATGTAACACGGAAACCTCGTGTTTCTTCATTGACGTCTCCTCTTCTCTTTTTCCTTTCTGCTTCACTTTACTCCCCCCCCCCCCCCTCCTCCCCTGCTTCCCTCCTTCATCTACGAGTAGCGCTAGTAGTGACTGAAGGGATGCCGAGAGAGGTATTGTATATAATGTTTCCGTCGTGTTCTGTCCTTCTTTGTCTCTCTCTCTCTCTCTCTCTCTCTCTCTCTCTCTCTCTCTCTCTCTCTCTCTGTGTGTGTGTGTGTGTGGTGTGTGTGTGTGTGTGTGTGTGTGCCTGTTTTGTCTCTGTCTGTCTCTCTCTCGCTCTCTCTGTCTCTTCTTTTAAATAAGCTATTGTGCAGGCTACTTTTAAACTTTCTAAAGCATTAAAAAATGTACTCTTGATAGCCTAACAACAGGAAGTAATAAACAGGACAAAACAAATTTTGCTCCCATCGTAGAACAGTTACAGGCAATAATCTTGCCTGTGGTACCCATTCGCCTGGCACAAATGCAGAGAAACGGAGAACAAAGAATTCCAGAGAAAGAAGTTTCAAAACGTGCCCACATGCTCCCAGCTAACACATGCATTCAGCAACCCCAGCCGAAGGAATCAAGTCATGTTGTTTACAGCCCAGCCGAAAGCAGGGGGCCACGTGGCTGCAGCAGAAGAAATGCGCAAACACAAAGTTAACATTTATTCAAGTCTGGCTCAGTACTTTTTGATCCTGAACATCGCCCCGCAGAAGAAGCGCAGACGAACATAAACACGTACAGGTAAACTCAACATAGTTTAAAAAAAAAAAAAACCGGGTAAATAAAAAAAAAACAATGGAGGCAGCACTCATTGTGGCCCCGTGGTTAGTGTTGTGGGCTACGAGCTAGGAAGTCGCGGGATCGAATCCCATCAGAGGCGTTTTTCTTTGCAGGATTTTCCCAGCCCGACTGGTTTGTAGTCGGAAGAGAGTGTGCCAGGGCTGAAACAAGAGTCAGTCTGGAATCACACAATCACGTTTACGAGTTTCATGTTTCTTAATGGAGTTAGTGCACTTAATGGATACACTTCTGACAGCACTGCTCAAGTTTCATGATCAACTCTGCTATTGTGAGTATTTCTCAGGTCTGGTTAATGTCGCAGTATGTCATGACAGGAAACAGAAAATACATCCCTGTCATACAGTCTCAGACGAGATCAGAATGGAACTCGTTTCGAACTTCTTT
>JADBJO010001762.1:365000-367500 GCA_016801955.1 Conus betulinus
ATGCACACACACACACATACACACGTATACACACTCTCTCATACACACACACACACACACACACACACACAACACACACACACACACACACACACACACACACACCTAAATCTCTCTCTCTCACACACACACACACACACACACACACACACACACACACACACACACACACACACACACACACACAGAGTTTTGCATCCCCATACGTAACACTCAAGGTGCTGACGTAACCACCTCAGCTGGAAGCAGTTGTCCATGCTGCAACATGTCACGTGTTTCATCTGACCGCACTTCCTCTCTCGGCTGACTGACTCATGACACTGAAAGCTGAAGCTCTAGTAAACAGACCCCCCCCCCCCCCCACATCCCCCCCACCTCTCCCCACTAAAGAACCCAAATACATAAATCACAAATAAACAAATACACAAGTGGCGGGTGGGGGGTGGGGGTGGGTCCATAAAACAGCTGGCTTCCTTTAAATAAAAGAAAAAAAAAAATGATGTCATCGGTGGGAAATCTCTCTAACCAAGGGAAATAATTGGTGAGGGGGTCGTTCTTTTGATCAATTTTCAGTTTAACATTAAATGCTGGCTCACAGTTGAACATGAAATGAAGGTTCACAGTTTAACATGAAATGAGGGCTCACAGTTTAAGATGAAATGAGGGCTCACAGTTGAACATTAAATGAGGGCTCACGGTTTAACATAAAACAGGGATTCACAGTTTAACATTAAATGAGTGCTCACAGTTTAACATGAAACGAGGGCTCACAGTTTAACATTAAATGAGGGCTCACAGTTTAACATGATAATTATTGAGGGCTCACAGTTTAACATTAAATGAGGGCTCACAGTTAAACATAAAACGGGGGTTCACAGTTTTTAACATTAAATGAGGGCTCACAGTTTAACATGAAATGAGGGCTCACAGTTTAACATGAAATGAGGGCTCACAGTTTTAACATAAAACGAGGGTTCACAGTTTAACATTAAATGAGGGCTCACAGTTGAACCTTAAATGAGGGGCTCACAGTTTGAACATTAAATGAGGGCTCACAGTTGAACATTAAGTGAGGGCTCACAGTTTAAACATTAAATGAGGGTTCACAGTTTAACATTAAACGTGGGCTCACAGTTGAACATTAAATGAGGGCTCACAGTTTAACATTAAATGAGGGCTCACAGTTGAACATTAAAGGCTGGCTCACAGTTGAACATTAAATGCCGAGGTCAAACATTACTGTAGGCCTCCGAACGCGCTTACATGGACGATATATGATTCAGTGGAAAATCCTAACTGTGCGTGTGGCCTCTAAGTCCTGGCGCAAAAACACACGGTGACAGCTTAGAGCGCACCATGGGGGCCGGAATAACTCAGTTGGCAGAGCGCCGGACTCATGATCCTGAGTTCGAATTTCGGTACAGGGAGGGGTTTTCCCTCGGAGTTAATATTAATTCTGACTCCATTCCCCATACAGTCCTTCGAATGAGACTATAAACCGAGGTTCCGTGGCGCAGGAGTGTCGTCGACGCTGAGGCGAAAGTCCGCGGAATGACGTGGGCCGAGCTAAGGAGGACCTGCCAGAATCGCGTGCGTTGGAGGAGTGTCGTCGCAGCCCTATGTTCCTCAAGGAATTAAAGAGGCATAATTCAAGCCGTGTGTGAACGCACGCACAACATCTTGCACACACGTAAAATCCCATCACCAACTTTCGGAAGAGAAGGCCAGTATGGCTGTTGGTATGGATGACACGTTACACATAGCGTGCACCTTCCCCGAAGATGGAGTATGGCTGCCTTACTGGCGGGATAAAAAACGGTCATACACACAAAACTCCACTGCCTGTCTATACAGGCAGTGTCCGCAGGAGTATCAGCCTGCGTACGCAGAAAGAAAGAAAAGAGCCCACCATTCAGAGTTCTGTCTTGCTGGGGCCCCTCTGACCATTTGGCATCAACATCCAAAAAAACAGCCTGTATCTGTCTGACTCTCACTGCGCTGGCCCGATGTACTCCCCACAGACACACTAACACACGACTCATTATTTTTACCACGTGTGTGGTACTGTTGTTCTTTCGTCTCTCCTTTCTTTTAGATTCTTCGTTTGTTTTTTTTTTTCTCTCTGTCAATCTGTTCTTTCTTACTTATCGATCAGCCACGTTTTTTCCTTAAGACTCTGATTTTCCGTCAAATACCAATACTTCTTTTACGTACTATTTTTTTTCTATTATTATTATTACTATTATTATCATTATTATTATTATTAGTAGTAGTAGTAGTAGTAGTAGTAGTAGTAGTAGTAGTAGTAGTAGTATCCATTTCAATGCTGATTGCCACAGCCAGACCCATGATTCCATTTCAATGCTGATTGCCACAGCCAGACCCATATTTCTATTTCAATGCTGATTGCCACAGCCAGACCCATAATTCCATTTCAGTGCTGATTGCCACAGCCAGACCCATATTTCTATTTCAATGCTGATTGCCACAGCCACACCCA
>JADBJO010001762.1:372500-375000 GCA_016801955.1 Conus betulinus
CAGACACCTGTGTGCTCCAAAAATACCTGTGCGCTCCAGACACCTGTGTGCTCCAAAAATACCTGTGTGCTCCACAATACCTTTGTGCGCCAGACATCTGTGTGTTCCAGAAATATGTGCGCTCCAAACATCTGTATGCTGCAGATGCATGCGTGCTCTAAACGTTCGTGTGCTCCAGAGATCTATGTGCTGTAAAACACCTGTGTGCTCCAAACATCTGTGTGCTCCAAACATCTGTGTGCTCCAAACATCTGTGTGCTCAAACATCTGTGTGCCCCAAACATCTGTGTGCTCCAAACATCTGTGTGCCCCAAACATCTGTGTGTGCTCCAACATCTGTGTGCCCCCAAACATCCATGTGCGCTGCACACCTGTGTGCTCCAGGCACCAGCTGCGTCCTTAGACACCTGTGTGCTGTGTGCCTCAGACACCTGTCTGCTGCTGTGTTTTTTAGACTCTTGTGTGCTGTGTGTTTCAGACACGTGTGTGCTGTGTACTTCAGACACCTGCGTGCTGTGTCATCCAGACACTTGTGTGCTGTGTCATTCAGGCACGTGTGTTCTATGTCAATCAGACACTTGTGTGCTGCGTACTTCAGACACCTGTGTGCAATGTCATTCAGACACGTGTGTGCTATGTCTTTCAGACACACTTGTGTGCTGTGTACTTCAGACACGTGTGTGGTATGTCATTCAGACACTTGTGTGCTGTGTGTTTTCAGACACCTGTGTGCTGTGTCATTCAGACACGTGTGTGTTATGTCATTCAGACACGTGTGTGCTGTGTACTTCAGACACCCCGTGTGTTGTGTCATTCAGACAGCAGGGTACTGTGTCACGCGCACGCCTAAACATGCACACATACCACCAACACACACGCATGCACGCACGCACGTCCAACACACACACACACACGCAAACACATACAAACACATAGAGAGAGAGGCGAGAGAGAGAGAGAGAGAGAGAGAGAGAGAGAGAGAGAGAGAGAGAGAGAAGAGAGAGATAGAACCGTGCATCACCATACGTAACAGTCAAGCTGCTGACGTAACCGACTCAGCTGGAAGCAGTTGTCCATGCTGCAACATGTCACGTGTTTCATCTGACCGCACTCCTAAACGACCCTTTCTCGGCTGACTGGCTCATGACACTGAAAGCTGAGGCTCTAATGAGCAAGCCCCCTCACACCCATACACACAACCAGCACACACACACACACACACACACACACACACACACACGCACGCACGCACGCACGCACGCACGGCACGCACGCACGCACACACACACACACACACACACACACACACACACACACACACACACACACACACACACACACACACACACACACACACCCACACACACACACACACACACACACACACACGCACGAACTCAAAAGTGGCGGTGGTTTCTATGAGTAGTGGGACTACCTCCTATGTAGAAAACACGTGATGTTGAAGGTTAAAGAGGTCGCACTTGTGAAAATAGAACCAATATCAGTTTTCCGTGTGTGTGTGGGTAGGGTGGGGAGTGCATGTGTGTGTGCGGGAGGGGGGGGAGCGTGCGTGCGTGCGTGCGTGCGCGCGCGCGCGCGCGCGCGCGTGTGTGGTGTGTGTACCAATATCAGTTCTCCGTGTGAGTGTGTGTGTGTGTGTGTGTGTGGGGGGGGGGGGGAGGGGGGCGTGTGTGTGTGTGTGTGGGTGGGGAGGGGGGGGCGTGCGTGCGTGCGTGCATGCATGCGTGCTTGCGTGTGTGTGTGTGTGTGTGTGTGTGTGTGTGTGTGTGTGTGTGTGTGTGTGTGTGTGTGTTCACAGTGCACACATAACAATGTATGTATGTGCATAACACTGATTTGAATTCTTCATAGTTCTAAACTTGATCAGTCGTTTTTTTTTTTCGCGGCAAGATGGTGACAGATTTGGTCCTATGTCGGGCGTATTATCTTTGGTCCGTAGGGCGTAACTATCTTTGGTCCGTAAGGCGTATTATCTTTGGTCCGTAGGGCGTAACTGTCTTTGGTCCGTAAGGCGTACTATCTTTGGTCCGTAAGGAGTACTATCTTTGGTCCGTAAGGCATACTATCTTTGGTCCGTAAGGAGTACTATCTTTGGTCCGTAAGGCGTACTATCTCTTTGTTCCGTAAGGCGTACTATCTTTGGTCCGTAAGGCGTACTATCTTTGGTCCGTAAGGCGTACTATCATTGGTCCGTAAGGCGTACTATCTTTGTTCCGTAAGGCGTACTATCTTTGGTCCGTAAGGCGTACTATCATTGGTCCGTAAGGCGTACTATCTTTTGTTCCGTAAGGCGTACTATCTTTGGTCCGTAAGGCGTACTATCTTTCTTTGGTCCGTAAGGCGTACTATCTTTGCTTACATCAATATGAGGGGCAGGAAACAGACTGGCAACAGTTGCAAATACCTTGGTGTCTTTGCGGAAACGTTGACGTCATTGAAGTATAAACACCCCTGCTCTGAGAAGTGGCTCACATGGACC
>JADBJO010001763.1:12500-17500 GCA_016801955.1 Conus betulinus
GAGAGATGTAATGTTCCTTATAGCCCAGCCGACTGCAAGGGGCCAGAGGGGGGGGGGGGGGGGGGGGAGAAAGAAAGAGAGACAGAGAGAATTTATTTGTGTATGTGTGTGTGTGTCTGTCAGTGTGCGCGCACATGCGCGTTTATATGTGTATGTGCGTGCTCGCGTGCGCGTGCGCACATGTAGTACTACAGACATGCGTCTGTGTGTATGTATGTGAGAGAGACAGACAGACAGACAGAGAGACAGACAGACTGAGAGTTTGTATATGTGTGTTAAGTTGTATAAGAGAGAGAGAGAGAGAGAGAGAGAGAGAGAGAGAGAGAGAGAGAGAGAGAGGAGAGAGAGAGAGAGAGAGAGAGAGAGAGAGAGAGATTACGAATATGTGTGTGTGTGTGTACATATGAAAATACAATGATACCCTCTATACATAATTAAACGCGCACATGAGTGCAGAGGGTGCTTGAACGTGTGTGGGAATTGGCTCGTCGGCTTGCAACTCATGGGGCCATGTAGGGGGAGGGGGGGGGGGGGGGGTGTCATGGGGAAGGCGGTCGGTCTGCTGTTCAATCCCCATGGAACAACACACTATCGGAGAAGGGTAGGAGGGGGGGGGGGGGGGGGGGGGGGGGGGCGTGTCGGAGAAAGGGAGGGAGGTGAGGGCGGGGGAAAGATAGATGAAGAAAGAAAGCGATGCTTCAATGGGGAAGAGGGACGGGGAGGGGAGGGGGAGGATAGGAGAGGCGGTGATCTGCACGAAGGAGAGTCAGTCACCTACAGCGAGGACTGGGCCCTTAAATTGCTCGGCTACCTGGTTTTTATACATTTTTACCACGTGTAAATATACATCTAACTTATCTTGTGAACAGTTAGGTTTTCTGCGTGTCTACAGGTATGGTTTTTTGCTACGTGGACTGTTTCCGATTTTTGTCTTTAAGCGAATTCTGCACCAGTGTTTTGGTGTTTTGATCACTGCGGAGAACTTCTGGACTCAGACTTCTGACCAACGATGTTTAAGAACACTGCTGAAATAGGAATATGCAAAGCAGTCGAGTGCTATGTATGCACGTAAAGTGTCTGTTTGTCACAATACAGTTGCTCATTTTATGAATCAGTGAACAGTTTTTTTTTTTTTTTTTTTAATTTCATTGTTTATTTCAAACGCCGCACCAAAGACATATATGTTCCGTCATCGGATGACGTACTTTTGATAGTGCGCATCTGACGTAATAACACAGACAACGTTGCGTCATTTTTTAGGTTTTAGCTAGCATTCAACTGTTCTATTTTCTTTCTTTTAACTATGACTAAGTCTTCAAAAAGGTGCATTGTAAAGGGATCATCGCCGGTACATAGGATAAAGAAAACGCTCGATCCAACCCGGCAAGTAACTTTTACGTCCAGAAGGGGATGCCTGGGTCTCTGGCGGAGGACCTTACTCCTTCGCTACTACGGACAGGTCCAAGACATCCCAGGTTTCAATGTTATCTGGCAAGACCAAGACAAAGGTGGGAAAAATGATTTGCATTTAAAACTTGATGATGAAATCCACTCCTCAGATCCTATTTGCCTTCCGGACAGTGAGGAGCTTGCGCTCACAAAAGTGACCATTTTTTTTTCAAAAATGAACAAAAATTGAAAATAACTGTGTACTATTCCACATTCAAAGTTCTGATACAAGGGAAAAGTTGTGTGCAGTGGATAAGGGAAGAATTCAGGATTCTGAAAGAGCTAGTTGAGGCCCTCTACGATCAGCACGCGGGTCGAGAGGCCTCTATCAAGGCCATCGAATCTGTGCCTCTCCCTGCTCAGATCTTAGAGAGTACACTTCCCACAGTCTCGTCCTCCACACCCTTATACACACCTTTGTCTCCCACACCCTTGTCAACACCATGTCACCTCCATTCCGTTGTCCTCCATTCCGTTGTCCTCATTCCATTGTCCTCCTCATCGTCCTCCATTCCGTTGTCCTCCTCATTGTCCTCCATTCCATTGTCCTCATTCATCGTCCTCCATTCCGTTGTCCTCCATTCCATTGTCCTCCATTCCATTGTCCTCCTCATCTTTGTCCTCCATTCCATTGTCCTCCTCATTGTCCTCCATTCCATTGTCCTCCATTCCATTGTCCTCCTCCATTCCATTGTCCTCCATTCATTGTCCTCCATTCATTGTCCTCCTCATCATTGTCCTCCATTCCATTGTCTTCATCATCTTTGTCCTCCATTCCATGTCCTCCTCATCATTGTCCTGTCCTCCATTCCATCGTCCTCCTCCTCATTGTCCTCCATTCCATTGTCCTCCTCATCATTGTCTTCCATTCCATTGTCATCCACACCATTGTCCACACCATTGTCCCCACCATTAACCACACCACTGTCCCCACCATTAACCACACCAATCTCATCCACACCATTGACCATACCATTGTCATCCACTCCATTGACCACACCATGTCATCCACACCATTGACCACACCATTGTCCTCCACACCATTGACCACACCATTGTCTTCCACACCATTGACCACACCATTGTCATCTACTGTCCCAAGTAATAGTATCACACCATTTTCTACACCATTGCCCTCTGTCCTCCCCAAAAAATAATATCTCGACCTGTGAGGTAGTGCTCCTAGAGTCTTCTAAGCCCTGTTCTTCCTTGCTGTGGAGGAAAATACTTCTGGACTTACAAATGCTAACTTCATGCTTTTGCAACAACAGATCTGTCCTAGAAAGGAACATATCAATTCTTTACAATGAAAATAAATCAATGAAAACACTACTGACCACTATACAGTTTGAACTCAACACTTTGAAAAACCACCAGCACACTCCCACATCTTCAGTTTCCACACAGACTAACATTCCACCCCAAGATACTGTTGAGGAGATTTCTATTCCTGTTTCAAATCGTTTCTGCATTGAGAAAAAGATTGAAGAAACTGCTTCTCCCAATAAATCCCGTTTCCAAATGGTAAAGAAAAAAAAAAAAAAAAAAGTCAAACTTGACACTGACAATATGGTCCTTAGTCCCTCTGGATCACCTCATAAAGCCGTCAGTACTGAACGTTCACCTTCTGACATTTTGTCAACCCTCTCAGTCCTGGACAAGGCAAACAGCATGCTGATTGGGGACTCTCTGATCAGATACATAAACCCCAGACTGATGACAACCACAGGTAATTTTCTGAATAAAATCTGTGTACCTGGGATGACAATTTCTGATCTTTTGCACTGGCTTGATACGTTAAAAGAAAACAAAAAAAAATTCACCATGTAACCATTCATTCATGTGGGTGTGAACGATTGTCCGTCAGGGGCTGTTACAGAAGATACATGGGACACTCTTCTGTCCAGTGTTCGACGTGCTTTCCCTGAAGCATGTATACACATGAGTTCCATAGTTCCTGCGATCGATGATCATAACCTCAACAACACAATTCTTCCTTCTAACAAAAATCTATCTGCTGTGTGCAAACGCCATGAAACCCTCTTCATTGATCATCTCCCATCATTCAGACACCCCTCAAAACGGAACCTCTATCATGACCATATCACTTAAACAAAGCTGGAACTGCACAGTTGGTTCTGGACCTCAGAACAGCTGCTGATATAAAAACATTCATTAGAGAGCTCTCGTTCTCTCAAAGCACAGCAAGCTCTGGAAAGTCATCAGCATTCAGAAATCACAGAAATGTTCAGAATGACAGTCCCAACAAAACTTTTTTCCACCTTTCCAGTCAACACAATGGAGCGTATCGTCATTCGAACTCTGTCTGTTTACCATCCTTCCATCATCGTTCATTCCACAAACCATGTCTTACAGTGAAATCCCATCAACCGTACCCTGTCATGACTTCCACTAAACGTCCCTCACCCTGATCATCCTGCATCCGCAATTTCACCATGATTACTATCCATCTGCTCCTCATCCTGACTATCATGCATTCGCCCATCATTCTCGCTATCATGCATCCGCCCCCCCTCATCCTGGATACCCTGCAGCCTCCAATCGTTATAACTACCCTGCAGCCGCCGCTCAACATAACTACCGAGCAGCAGCCGCTCTCTCGTAACTACCCTGCAGCCACCGCTCGCTGTAACTACCGTGCAGCAGCCGCTCACCGTGATTACCCAGCAAGCGCTGCTCACCGTGCCGCTCACCGTGTTTACCCAGCAAGCGCTGCTCACCGTGCCGCTCACCGTTACAACCGTGCAGGCGCCGCTCACCGTGACCACCCTGCAGGCGCCCCTCGACATGAATACCGTCCAGCTGCCGTTCACCATGACAACCCTGTAGCCGCCGCTCACCGTGTGTTTCTACAGTCTTCCCCTCACCGTGTGGGGCGGCGCTACGACATCTACTCGCGGTCATCAAACAGAAGAAGAAACGACAGTCACAATTTAGACCAAGTTAATCAGTTCTGTTATTCAAATCTTGGTCACCAAAATATGAATGTTGACCTATTTCCCAGACATTCAACTCCCTTCTCCAGCCTGCCTCTCCCTTACTCAGCAGACTGTTTTCCCCTCTGAAGCCCCACCCCCAAATTAATTCTCTTATTTAGTAGTGGTTCGGATTGCATGCTATTCCACTCATTAGCAATCATCAGGGCTTCCCTACAACTTGTGTATCTATAGTGAGCCATGAGATGACCAATGCACTAGTTGGACTATAACTATTCTGAACTGATCGTTTCCGTATCCTTTCTATTTCACGTGGTAATTCTGTATATCTCCAGGTAGCGCTGCTTCCCTACTTTCACCAATGTCAACCAATGTGAATGTATCAGATTGGCCCGTCAATGACGGTCTGCGCATAGGTCACCTAAATATTTGTCATCTCATTAACAAAATGTCTGATGTATCAAAAATCATTCATAATAATCATAAACCTTTCCATGTCTTTGGATTTTCTGAGGCATGGACAAACAGCCGCGTTGGTGACAATTCAATATCCATTCCTGGTTATTCAATAGTCCGGAGAAATCCTGAAAATAT
>JADBJO010001763.1:22500-25000 GCA_016801955.1 Conus betulinus
CGCGAAGGCTGTGATTTGAACATTCAGGTTAGTAGTAAACAAGATGACACATTAACACAGAGCCGTGTCGAGAGAGATCTGCGCGGTCACGGCCGACTAGTTCTGAACAAGAATATACTGCAGGGAGCCCACAGGGCAAGGAAACGTGTGATTCCTAGTTTTCCAGTAGCAACAACAGCTTAAGTAATAGTAGTACTTTGCAAATAGTATTTCATTGCATGAAGTTTAACAAACTTATCATAGAGCAAAAATAGACCCACCCCCTTCCGTGTTACTTTATTTACTTTACTTCACTTTACTTTAGTAGTACAGCTGTGGTCAGGCTAGTCACCTATCAGCCGGTCGCTTTTTACTAACTCAACCCTTTAAATGAATCTTTAGGACTCCTACTTTGACCAGTTCTGGAACATGATGATGTGGTGCTGTCTTTTAATCAAAGGATGCAATATAACTCGTGGAGAAAATGTTCAGAAGATGATGTGGTGCCGTCTTTTAATCAAAGGATGCAATATAAATCAAAGGATGCAATATAACTCGTGGAGAAAATGTTCAGAAGATGATGTGTGCCGTCTTTTAATCAAAGGATGCAATATAACTCGTGGAGAAAATGTTCAGAGGAGAATTACAAAACAAGTCATCAGCTTGAATCACATATGAAGAATGTCTAGAATTACAGATTGAATATTGAAGAGTATGAGAAATGATTAAAACTTTTAAAACTCTGCATCGGTGTGATGGTGTCAAACCACTAACAGTTTTTGTCCACCAAGCACACCAATACCTTCGATGAAAATAAGTAAACCTACACTAAACCTCATTCTGCCATAGTGGCAATGGACAATTCACAGGCAATTATGACACCAAGTCAGGTTGCCGTGAGGCAGCTTATCACAGAAGACACTGCACTACGGCTGAATCACATTGGTTCTGCTGAGTAGTGCTGATATCACCTATTAAGCACCATCCTGACTATACCAGCTGTGTAGACATGTAGACATCACCTATTAAGCACTGTGCTGACTATACTCACTGTGTAGACATATAGACATCACCTATTAAGCACCATGTTGACTATACTAACTGTGTAGACATGTAGACATCACCTATTAAGCACCATGCTGACTATACTAACTGTGTAGACATGTACAAATCACCTATTAAGCACCATGCTGACTATAATAATCGTGTAGACATGTAGACATCACCTAGTAAGCACCATGCTGACTATACTAACTGTGTAGACATGTACAAATCAGCTATTAAGCACCATGCTGACTATAATAATCATGTAGACATCACCTATTATTAGTATTAAGCACCATGCTGACTATACTAACTGTGTAGACATGTAGACATCACCTATTAAGCACCATGCTGACTATAATAACTGTGTATACATGTAGACATCATCTATTAAGCACCATGCTGACTATAATAACTGTGTAGACATGTAGACATCACCTATTCAGCACCATGCTGACTATAATAACTGTGTATACATGTAGACATCACCTATTCATCACCATGCTGACTATACTAGCTGTGTAAACATGTAGATATCACATATTAAGCACCATGCTGACTACAGTTATTGTGTAGACATGTAGACAAGAAGTACACAGAATAAAGTCAGTTACTTCCTTTAAAAAAAAAAAGGGGGGGTGGGGGGGGGGGGGGGGGGGGATTCAAAGCTTGTCGATACACCTGGAACAGAAACATGGACATAACAACAAGAAAAAGACATGTATGCAAACATATTGTACTCTGGGAAAATAGGAGCAAGAGAAAAAAGAATATATGGTAATACTTCATTTTCAAGGTTGAAATTCAACTTTGAAATGAGTATCACCACAAGCTATTAAAATATCAGACATACTGATAAACATGGGCACCAAACTATCAAGATGTACTTTAACCATATGAAAAATCTGCTGACATCTGTTAAGAAAAAAAATTTTTTTTGTGTAACGAGTAAACAACCATAAAACAAGGTTAAGCAGCTGAAAGGGAACTTTTTGAGAGAGAGGAGAAGGAGGAGAAGACAAATTAAAAAAAAAAAGATGGACTGATTAACATGGCAGAATGGACAGGGAACCATTTGCAGACTCAGGCCTTGGCACACAACAAACACAGCTGCAGAAACCTGATGAACAGTTCACCAGGCTGGAGTCTCATTGACTGTTTCTTGGAGTTAAGGGAGAAGAAGAAATAGGCAAGCTTGGCACTTCTTTCTTGGTTGTGAGCACCTCTTGTCAGCATATGGGCAAAGTGAATGAGCACAGCAAAACGATTTTTTTTTTCTGTCCCATCGTCTGTGCCACCTCAGTGGCACTGCACCCGTCTGCTCAATCCGACCCCCCCCCCCCCTCCCCCCCCCCCTCCCCCCCCCCATTCCACAGCTACAGCCCAACCTGGCCCACCACAGCCCATGCACCAGCAATCCACAGGGAGCAGTCAATATCAAGCCATCAGGAGGCAACCCACCCAGAGGCACTGCATT
>JADBJO010001763.1:30000-55000 GCA_016801955.1 Conus betulinus
AAACCAGTTCAAACTGGACTCGGTCATAAAATGTGAAAATTCTGCACATGCATCACATGAACTTTCTTTATGCTCATTGTACCTGGTAACATCAGCTGGGATTTTGAGAACTGTTTTTTGGTTAGTGGCAGAGTGTAGAGATAATGAAATGAGCTCTTAAGTCCAACTGGACTCCGTTTACAATGTGCAAGTTCTGTGCAGTGTATCACATGAATTGTTGGTGTTGTTGTTGTTGTTGTTGTTGTTGTTGTTTTTTGATCATTTGACTGTGAAGAGGAAATGAACTTAGACTGAAGTATGAACCAGCATGATGTTCTTTCCAACCACTAGCCTTTAAACAACTTTTGTCCTGTTTATTATCAAAGATGATGGAATTATAAAGGTGAATTAGAGACTGAAATATACGGTTTCTCCATCTTTTTCTTAAATTTCTTTCCCTCTCTGTCTCTCTCTGTGTGCCTGTGTGTGTGCATGTCTGTCTGTCTATCTGTCTGTCTGTCTGTCTGTCTGTCTCTCTCTCTCTCTCTCTCTCTCTCTCTCTCTCTTTCTCTTACTGATGTATGGGACGTGCTACATGGTTCACCAAGAACTGTAAACTGTCTTACAAAACTGGTCCGCTGTAGGTGTGTGTGTTTTTTTTTTTATCTCTTGCTATGTGTTCTCTGTGGCAATGGCAACTCTCACATACCTTATATCCTCTCTCTCTCCTCCGTTCAGGCTCACCCCATCGCAGTGCCACTTCCAATACTTTTAAGAGAACTAGCAGTGTTTCATCATCATAAAGCTACAAACCTGAGGAGACCCTGTAATGCTACACTTGCACTGTCCTATGGTCTGTAATGTTCAATATTTGCAGGCACATAAATGTTCAGGTCTGTTGATGTTACACGGGTAAAAATATCAAGAGGCAAAAAAAAATTGTTGACAAACAGAAGTCTGTGCTTTTTCTTTTTTTTTTTTTTTGCAATTCGTATAATCCAAATGACAAAAAAAAAAAAAAATTTTGACACAAAAGGTCAATGTTTCTTGTTAGATTTCTTTTCTCTGTTTTTTTTTTTTTTTTTTTTTTACAAAAGCTTGTTACAAACACACATGCACATGCACGCATGCATGCATGCACTCACACACGCACGAACGCACACATGCACACAATTGTATTCTAGCCATTATCAACACACATAAGTTTAACAAACTCTTAAACAGACAATAAAAGTGTTTTCTCTCTTTTTATATGTAAATCTAGATCGAAAAAGATTGAAACACACAAACACATACACTGACACAGACATGCTCACACACACACACACGGACACACTCACACACACACACACACACACACACACACACACACACACACACACACACACACACACACACACACACACACACACACACACACACACACACACACACACACACACACACACACACACACACACACACACACACACACACACTTGTGTGAGAAAAAAAAAACACACAGTATACATATATCAAATAAAAGATGAAAGAAATTACAGTAGAAGCAATCATTTTAAAAGCAAACTAAGAAAATGGAAAAGGGGGTGGGGAGGAGGGAGAGACAGAGAGAGAGACAGTTACACAGAGAGAGTAAGCCAGTGCAGTGGGAGGGAGGGGAGGATAAAGGAAGAAGTGAGTTGGTGTGGTGGATATAGAATGGGCAGAGGAAGGACAGAGACAAATAGGTATTCAATTCTGCTTTGCTAGGTATACAGTTTTAGGTATTCAAAACTACTTTGTTAGGTACAAACAAGTTTGTTTTTGTACAGGAATGGATTAACCCATATTTGACCGGAGATGAAACTTAGATCATGCTTTCGATCCTCAGGTAAATAGTTCAAGTTTTTCATCATCTTCAGAACCATTGATATTTTGAGCACAAAGAAATTCATAAGTCACATGTTCAGAACTCTAAAAACGTACGTTTAGGCTATGGTGAAACATCAGCAATGTGTACGCTTGAAGTCATGTCTCATATATCCACATTTTTGTATAAAATGCACACCACACATTAATGTGTATCCAGGTCTCCGATCGCCCAGTGTATGCAGTTCAATTTGGGTTAAGTGCACAAGATTTGTGACCCTTTCTTGGGCACTTTGCTTTCATTCTTCATCTTTTTTCCCTTTTTTTTAGCTTGTCATTTTTTTTTTTTAGCTTGTCCTTGGGGTTTTTGTTTTTTTTTTTTTTTTTTTGGTTGGTTGGTTGTTGCTGTTGTTGTTTTTTTTTGTTTGTTTTTTTTTTCATATTTTTACTTTGCACATGTGTCGGTGGGGTAGTGACATGCCCACCAGTGCAGCAGAAGCAAGCCTGGAACAGAGAGCTGACCATCCTGAACGAGTCGTCCGTCTACTCTGGAGCCCATTCCCAGCATGCCATGCAGCAGCACCAGCAGCAGGTACGAGCATGAGATGATGTCAACTTTTCCTTTTTCCCCTTTTTACAAATTATTTCATAAATTCACAGTTTGAATATATCAGAGATGGGGAGAACCTTCTCAGGGGAGTGGGGGGGGGTGGGGGGAATAAGGGAGGTTAGCTCTTGACTGACACAGACAGAATGAAAGCATGTGAAAAGGGGGCATCTAAAAGGTTGATTTGGGTCTTCAGTGCCAGCAGGTCTGGAACTGACAAGACCTGATTGTGCCGTAATACAGAAGCGTCCAGGTACCCACAGGGTCTCTGTTCTCTCTGGTGTTTTTTTTATGATGGTGCTTGCGCCGCACTTATCGCACTTATGTGTGTGTGTGTGTGTGTGTGTGTGTGTGTGTGTGTGTGTGTGTGGTGTGTGTGTGTGTGTGTGTGTGTGTGTACGTGTGTGTGTGTGTGTGTGAGAAGAGAGCAACTATATTTCTGTGCATATGTACTGTGTGTGTGTGTGTGTGTGTGTGTGTGTGTGTGTGTGTGTGTGTGTGTGTGTGTGTGTGTGTGTGTGTGTGTGTGTGTGTGTGTGTGAGAGAGAGAGAGAGAGAGAGAGACTATATTTCTGTGCATATTGTGTGTGTGTGTCAGAGAGAGAGAGAGATGGGTGTGGGGAGGAAATGGAGATGAGCAACCACTTATCTCCTGCAATCCTGCCCCACCTTTGGAAGTCTGCACTGCATTCATCTCAGGGGTTCATCCATTTTGACCTCTTTTACAATCTTCAAATTTATTTGGATCCTACAGAGCTTTTAGGTTGTTGTTCCTGCTGCGCCATCAGTGCAAAAATCATTGAAGAGCTGCAAGTTGCTTTGACAAGATGTGCCACTGGGTGTACATCCCTCAGCCACTAAATAAAAAAAAAAGAACCTTTCAAATGGAAGTGCAGTGAACAGTCTGTTTTGACTGGCTATGGTGTTCTAAAATCTACTCAGTTAAGCTTTCTCATGTAGAAACATTGTTGTAAACCAGTAATAATCATGCTCTTTTTTTTCTTTTTCTTGACAAAGACACCAACCCAGGAGATAATTCAAACTGGACCCATCATTCTCAAAACCGACCCATCATTTTCACTAGCAATGAGTCGTCCATCAGACCTTTCCAGGCTCTGTTGGTACATCCCAACATTAAGAGCTGCTGTGGTTCACTACTGATTTGCCCCCACATCTTTGTTCAGTTGTACCAACAGCAGCAGCAGCAACAGCAACAGCAGGCTGTCTCGGCATCCATACACGGCCTTCCTCACCTCTCCACCTCCTCCGCTCAGTCCACTGCCTGGACTCAGCCCACCCCTCAAGCCCCTGTGCCTCGACCCCCGCTGAGGTCACGACCCCTGAGCGCAGGCTCCACACGCCGATCCACTTTCGATGTCCCTCGATTCCAGCCGCTGTCTGCAACATCGACAGGTGGCTCCCCTGTTCCTGTGAGGCAGGGTATGTTGTTATGCCTGTGAATTTGTTTGTTCAGTTTGTTTGACTTTTTTTTTTTTTAATCTGACATTGCTGCAGATGTATTATTCTTTTAACAGAGGTGCCGACTCTCATGTTGCTGACCTGTTATTTTCCCACTTTCTTAAGATTAGGACAGACTTGGGTCACTCAATTTGGTTTCCAGTGAAGAAATTTCCATGAATGTCCTCCAAGTCAAAGCAGATATGGCTGGCTACCTGCACAGTTTAGTGGTGCTGCCAGAACTGTAGAAAAGCACTCAACTACCACCCAGTCATCTGCCAAAGTGGGATCGGTAATCAATGAGAATGGGCAATGCCCAGAAGTTGGCCATTGATTTTCTTCTTTCATGCCTGCTTATCCAGCAAATTGCTGCCACAGGGGCAACTCTTCCAAAGGAAACTTGCTCACGTCATAAACTTGGCAAAACTGATGATTGTTCTCATTCCAGTTTGTTTAAGGCATTTGATGATTCACTGAAGAATCACACTGACAAATGATAGTTTGCAATGATAGTCAGCCCATATTGCTCACTGAAATAATAAAAGGTGGTTGGCACCTTTGTTGCTAAGATGAGGATAAAACTGAATTTTTTTATTCCACTTTTTTTTTTTCTTTTTGAGGAGGATAGCATTGGAGAGAGAAAGACAGACAGACAGACAGAGACAGAGACAGAGAGAGAGGCACCTCAGAAAGAAAGCACTGCCGGCCTGTAAGATAGTATAGGTAAAACGCAATATAGCAAATAACACAGCTTATTCAGAAAAAAAACACAAATTGTTTTCAAAAAGTGACGCTGATGTTTGAATGACATGAACTCAGTTTCTTATCAAGGTTTTTGCTTTTGTTTTATTTTGCATGCATATATATTTTCTTAAAAATCAACATTGGGCAGTACAGAAATAACACAGACACAGAGATGTTCCCAGCATCGTATATGGCCAGCTATAGATCTTCACCTGCATGTTTCATGAAGCACAACAATAATGCAAAGTAGTTCCACTTCCATTATAGAATAAAAACTTACTTGTTATGAGTGTTCATTACTTAAGTGAAGAGTTGCCCCTTTCTTTTTTTTTCCTTTTTACAGTGATAATTTACAGTAAGTGATTTTTGACATGAAGCCTTTTCTTCTCCTTCCTCTTTTATTTTATTTGGAACATGGTGAAATGATGTCTATATTGATTTTTTCTTTCTTTGGTTGTCAGTTCAGCTTAAACATCAGCTTTGGCTTGGGGCCAGTCTTGACGAATTCCTGTAAATAAAGATTGTGAACTTTTATATAATCTTTGATGGCATCAGAGATCACTTCTTCCCAGATTACAAAATGTCACTATCATTTCTAGTTCTGTGATCATTATAGTTCCATGATCACTGTCAATACATGATCAGTGTGTACCCATTATCACTGTTGTTCATAATCATTGTACTGTCATATTCACTGCAGTTCTATGATCACCCTTATCTGTAGGTACTATAGTCCATGAGCATTGCAGTTCCATGCTGACCCGTCTTTTACTATTGTTCCAGGATTTCTATGTTATCAGTATAGCATTATGATTACTATAGATCTGTATTCATGAGAGTTCTTGGCAATTTCGTAATCACAGTAGTTCCTTGTTATGATTCTATTACCATCACAGTTTGATTATGTAATGACTATAATTGTGTGTGATTACTATAGTTTAGTGTATGATGCCTATAATTCATGATTACAAAACCACAATAGTTCAAAGATCACCACAGCTTGATGAAACAACAGGTTTATATTCCATAATCACATGGTCGATGTATTTCCATGAAAACACGCATAACATCTTGCACACACATAAAATCCCATCACCAACTTTTGGAAGAGAAGGCCATTTGGCTGTTGGTATGGATGACACGTTACACATAGCATGCACCTTCCCCGAAGTTGGAGTATGGCTGCCTTAATGGTGGGATAAAAAATGGTCATACACACAAAACTCCACTCCCTTTGTTGGGTAGATGGGGTTAATACTTGCCTGTCTATACAGGGAGTGTCCGCAGGAGTATCAGCCTGCACATACTAGGGAGGGGGGGAGGGGGGGGGGGGGGATCATTGTAGTTTTATTATCACTTTCATTTGTAGTTTCAAGATTACTGTACTTCCATGATCATTGTAGTTCTCTGATCACTCTTCTTTGTAGTTCCATGGTCATTGTGGTTCTATTATCACTCTCATTTGTAGTTTCAAGATTACTGTAGTTGTGATTCCATGATCACTGTAGTTCTGTTTTCACTCTTATATGTAGTTCCATGGTCAGTGTAGTTATATAACCGCTCATATATAACCGCTCATATGTAGTTTCAATATCACTGTAGTTTCTGTAATCATTCTCTTTCATAGTTCAAAGATCACTATAATTCTATAACCACTCTTAATTGTAGTTCCAAAATCACTGTTGTTCTGATATCCTACATGCACATTTGGACTCATTGTGCACAGCCTGTTCCTTTTCACTGGATATCCTGTTGGCAAAAGACTTTTCACTGGATATCCTGTTGGCAAAAGACTTTACACGGGATATCCTGTTGGCAAAAGACTTTTCACGGGATATCCTGTTGGCCAAAGACTTAACACTGATATCCTGTTGCCAAAGACTTTTCACAGGATATCCTGTTGGCAGAAGACTTTTCACTGGATATCCTGTTGGCAAAAGACTTTTCACGGGACATCCTGTTGGCAAAAGACTTTTCACGGGATATCCTGTTGGCAAAAAATTTTTCACGGGATATCCTGTTGGCCAAAGACTTAACACTGGATATCCTGTTGGCCAAAGACTTTTCACGGGATATCTGTTGGCAGAAGACTTTTCACTGGATATCCTGTTGGCAAAAGACTTTTCACTGGATATCCTGTTGGCAAAAGACTTTTCACGGGACATCCTGTTGGCAAAAGACTTTTCACGGGACATCCTGTTGGCAAAAGACTTTTTCACTGGATATCCTGTTGGCCAAAGACTTTTCACTGGATATCCTGTTGGCAAAAGACTTTTCACTGGATGTCTTATGGGCAAAAGACAAGGCTTTTTTTTTTTTTTTATAACACCATCTTTTGCAAACTTACTGAAGAACCTAAGTGTCAGAACAATAATGAAAAAATGTGCTTTTCCCAGTCCTGCCATGTTCCTTTTCACATATCCTGTAGTGTTGGGACCTCATTACAAAGCATATTTTGTGTGTGTGTGTGTGTGTGTGTGTGTGTGTGTGTGTGTGTGTGTGTGTGTGTGTGTGTGTGTGTGTGCATGCATGTGTGTGTATGTGTGTGTGTGTGTGTGTGTGTGTGTGTGTGTGTGTGTGTGTGTGTGTGTGTGTGTGTGTGTATCAGTTTGTGTGTGTGTGTGTGTGTGTGTGTGTGTGTGTGTGTGTGTGTGTGTGTGTGTGTGCGCGCGCGCATGCATGTGTGTGTGTGTGTGTGATGAAAATGCACATGTGAATCACATGTGAGGGGAGAGATGAAGAAACGGGTTAGGGTGAGAGAGAAGAGGAAAAAGGGAGAGGACTCCGGGAAGTGGGGGGGGGGGGGGGGGGGGGGAGATGTGTACATAGGAAAGAAAGTGGACAGAGTGGAGGGAGGTGAGAGAGCGAAAGAGAGAATGGTGTTCGTGAGTGTGTTTGCCTGGCATATGCTTTACGTCACTTGAATGCACATTGTTATCATCATCAACACTATCATTATTATTGTTATTATCATTATTATTCTTATCATCATCATCGTCAGCATTATTATCATAATTGCTTTTGTTATTATTGTTATCATCATTATCATAATTAATATCATTATTATTGTTATTATTTTCATCATTATTGTCATCATCATCATCATTACTCTTGTTATAGTTACTGTTATTATTGTTGCTATTCTTGTTGTGTTTCATTGTTGTTTATGATAATGATCATACTGCTCTTCTTTAATGCACATTTTTTAGATATTGTGATAGGAGGGCGCTTGATTCTAAGACATTCATGAGGTCTTACCCTTAAACAATGACCTGTGTATAGACATTAATGATACTAGTAAAAACACACTGCACACACAAGTGGTGAGGGTAACCAAGTACGAGCCATCGATTTTCTTCATCAGTGAAAACACAGTCACCTGCCAAGGTTTTTAGAGAAAACAGTACTGGGGGGAATGGGAAGGGGTGGAGGGGAGGGGAGGGGAGGAGGGAGCAGAGGAGAAAGAAAAGGGGGGGATGAAGAAGAGGGTGGTAAAGTGTAAATGTTAGACCTTCCACTAAAAAAATTTCAAAAGAGGGGTTAGTTACTGCCAAGGACACAAGACAAACAGAGTACAGGACAAGACACAATGCATTTCAACCTCTTGGGTCTTCTTCAGGCAAAAACAAATAACATTTAGGACAGCGAACGAAGAATATGAAATCACTAACTCCTCATGGTTGCCACGCATTCAAAAAATCCCAAAAAAAAATTTTTGAGGTTCTTCATTTTCACCGTCCTAAATGTTATTTTTTTCACCTGAGAAGACCCAAGAGGTCGAAATGTATTGTGTCTTGCTTGTCCTGTGCTATGTTTGTCTGTGTCCATGGCGGTAACTAACACCCTCTCTTTCAAAATTTTGCTTCATTTTCTGCCCTCAGTGACTCTGTTTTGAAACTTTCACTAAGAGTTAGTGGGAAACATCAGAGAGTGTGGTCTGAAAACAGTCTCTTTAGTATTGCCTGTCCAGAATGGACTTTTGTTCCGGTTGCAAAGCAAGGTGACTGCAGGCGGAAATCTAAACAATTTTAAATATTAATGTTAGCGCACTGCAAAAAAAAAAAGAAAGAAAGAAAAAAAAAAAAAACGTGGAGAAAAGAATCACAAGACAAAACACAACATGTTTCAACTTCATAGGTCCTCTTCAGGCAAGAAACAAAACAATCAGAACAATGAAAATGAAGGAGCAATCACTTATCTTCATCCACTTCAGCACAAGATAGGCGCAAGATAGGCATGGATGAAGGTAGGTTATTGCTCATTCATTTTCGTTGTCCTGATTGTCTTGTTTCGTGTCTGAAAGACCTGAGAGGTCAAAACGCATCATGTTTTGTTTTGTGATTCGTTTGTCTGTGTTTTTTTTGGCGGTGCTCTAACATTAATATCTAAAATTTTGTACTGGGTTTTGACCCTTCTGTGGGACTCAATACTTATCTCTTTATCACTCTATTGCTCTGTTTCTCTATCTCTCTGTCTGTCTGATCTATCTGTCTGTCTCTCTATCTATTTGTCTGTCTCTATCTGAACAGGCAGTTCTATGATGTGTGTGTATACACATGCATGCACACACTCTCTCTCTCTCTCTCTCTCTCTCTCTCTCTCTCTCTCTCTCTCTCTCTCACACACACACACACACACACTCTCACACACACACACACACACACACACACACACAGAGATAGATATAAGATAGTTAGCCAGACAGACAAACAAATGACAGACAGACACATAGATAGATAGACAGACAGAGATATACATAGATATAAAGATGACAGAGATAGATTGAGAGACAGACATACACCAGGCTGAAGGTGGAACTCGGTGGTAGGACAGTGCAGTACGACGGAATGGCGTTAATGTTAAATGAGCATGGTGGCCACAGGGGGGGAATGGCGTTAATGTTAAATGAGCATGGTGGCCACAGGGGGGTGGAGGAAATGTTAAATGAGCATGGTGGCCACAGGGGGGTGGAGGAATGGCGTTAATGTTAAATGAGCATGGTGGCACAGGGGGGTGGAGGAATGGCGTTAATGTTAAATGAGCATGGTGGCCACAGGGGGGTGGAGGAATGGCGTTAATGTTAAATGAGCATGGTGGCCACAGGGGGGTGGAGGAATGGCATTAATGTTAAATGAGCATGGTGCCACAGGGGGGTGGAGGAATGGCGTTAGTTGTAAATGAACGGCTGAAAAGTGAGCATGGTGGCCATAGGGGGGTGGATGACCGGTGGCACACCACGGGGAGGAGCTGGACCCCAGGGCGAGCAGTCTCTGGTGGATCACCTCCAGCAACAGGCACATGAGAAGGTCAGTTTTTTTTTTTTTTCCAACAAATTTTGAATTGAGAGGGTTTTTTTTGGCATGTTTCCGTTTTTTAGACACTTTTAACTTGTTCCTGAGATTGGTAGTGATGTGTGTGTGTGTATGTGTGTGTGCATGTGTGCACGTGTGTGTGTGTGTTTGTGTGTGTGTGTGTTTACCCAGCAAAGAATACATGATTTATTAATTTTAGGGGAATTGAAGGAGACTTTTCAGGAGTGGCGTGTGATCTTTCAAATCATCAAGAAACTCCATGGCCACAGCTGTCGAGTGGATTGATTTATAATATGCGCATGCATATGTTTCTGTCTCTGTATCTAGGTGTGTGTGTGTGTGTGTGTGTGTGTATGTGTGGTTAACTGCATCTGCATCTGTGTGTGTGTGTGTGTGTGTGTGTGTGTGTGTGTGTGTGTGTGTGTGTGAGAGAGAGAGAGAGAGAGAGAGAGTATGTGTGTGCATGCATGTGCAAGCACATTTCAGGAGTGGCGTGTGATCATCAAGAAACTCCATGGCCACAGCTATCGAGTGGATTGATTTATAATATGCGCCTGCATATGTTTCTGTCTCTGTATCTAGGTGTGTGTGTGTGTGTGTGTGTGTGTGTGTGTGTGTGTGTGTGTGTGTGTGTGTGTGCTTAACTGCATCTGCATCTGTGTGTGTGTGTGTGTGTGCGTGTGTGTGTGTGTGTGTGTGTGTGTGTGTGTGTGTGTGTGTGTAAGAGAGAAAGACAGACCCCATGAACAGAATCAGTGAATAAGTGCCGTTTCTCTGGGTTACACTCCACACAATTGTAATCGAGATCATACAAAAGTAAATCAATACCACTTTCATCACATGAGCCAGCGGATCGATAAGAGGCATACCCCAACAAGATGAATGTTTCTTTTGTGCTGGTTAATGACTTTATCGGGTTGGGGTAATCAGGTGTGGGGTATCTGCTCTCGAGAAGAAAAGAAAAACATACATGAATTTTTTTCTCCCTGTCATGTTCCAAGCCTCTCAGTCATATTACTCCTGTGCCGTTCATTCTTATCCCTAACAGACAGCTGCGCCCAGGAAACGCCGATGCAGTTCCAGCAGATTAGATGGTAGGGGTCAATCAGTGTCAGATTATCATGTTGAGACAGACCACTGATGCCAAGTCATCTGGTGGTGTTTGTTTTGATCATTGTAAGTCCTCTACTGAGGAAAAAGATTATGCCCTGTACTTGCCTGCATCCCATGTGAACACAGCGCAGGCTTCCAAGGGTGATGCAGGGTTGCTCCTCTCCGGTTTGGTCTGCTGATGAGGACAGTACTTCTCTGGGTTCCCTCCCACACCCTCAGATATATCTTTTTCTTGTCTGCCTTTTGGCCGGCCCTGTAGAAAGGCCCAGTGATGGTGAGGAAAAGACCCACTGACTGCAGGAAAAGTCCTGTTGACAGCAGGTAAGACTGTAACCCGGAATTCTCTTCAGTGGGCAGGTTAGACCTCATGGCGAAAGCTTGGCCGTGTCTGGAGTTGTACTGTCTTCACCTGTCAGCGAAACAGCAGGGAGTGAGGCTGCGGGAAACACATGGCAGCTGCTTCACGATGGCATTTTTCTTCAGTCCTATTGGCTGGTACATCCATTGGAACATCTCATGGAGGTTCTGTCATGTTCCAGCCTGAAGCCATTATACAATCGCCTCTGTCAGGGAGCAGTTGTGTCCCTTGACCTCTTATTGGATAGCCCTGTGCGTGTCTGCACCCTATGTGAACACAGCGCAGGAATCCAAGGGTGGTGCAGGATTGCTCCCAGTTTGTTCGGCATTTTAGGACAGTACTTCTCTGGGTCCTACCCTCACCTCAGGTGTGTCTTTACCTTTTCCTCTACTGAAGACAGTAATTCAGTTGTGTGGGTGACAGTATGGGGTGCTCATTTCCCTTCAGAGGGCCCCACCACATCCATTTCAACAACACTTCACATGACCTTGTGGATTCTGCTGACCTTGATGTGAACTCACCCCAGGTGTGGAGGACATCACAACTTGAGGTCACAATGAAAGAAGGGCATGAAATGGCTTATGGTCTGAGATTTTTGTTGCTGTTTTTTTTTTGTTGTTTTTTTTTTTTTGCCTCATCTTCTGTGCCACCTCAGGGGCACTGCGTCCATGCCGCTTGTTCCAATCTCCCATCCAGAGCCACAGCTCAGCCAGGCTCACCACAGCCCAGCACTGGCAATCCACAGGGAGCAGTCAGTGTCAAGCCTTCAAGAGGCAACCTACCAGAGGAGATACTGCACTGCTGCCGAGTCACTTTGGTGGTGTTCAGTGGTGCCTGTTCTGATCCAACATACGCAGGACACCATCTACTAAGCCCCCTACTGACAACAATGATTGCTTAGTCGTGGAGCCGGCATGAGCGAGCGCTGAGATGTTATAGGAAATCTGTATAAATTCTTTTCAGCTGTCATTTTTTTGCCTGCCATGCACCAGAAATAGTAACATCCTCTGATTGGTAGCAACAGCTATCAGAATTTTTGTTGTAAAGAAACACAGCCAGATAAACAAAGTGCTTATATTGAAGTTGAACAGAGTGTGATTCTCTCCAGCGTTAAGTCTCCCTGTCTTATTGCCTGCTTTAAATGCTACAGGAACAGCGGTTGGTCCATCTGACGGAAGAGGTGACCCGTTTACGCAGTTTTGAGTTTGAGTCCATCCGCAAAGATCAGCTGGTGCAACAGTTACAGCAGCAGATCTCCGAGTTAAGGTCAGAGGGCAACTATATTGTTTGTAGACCACTTTTCAGTTTTTTGGGTGTTTTCAAGTAATGTTCATTTTGTTGGAACATTAACTCAGTGGTGTTATGTCAGAGCTTAATGTATGGCATGTCACTCTCACACTGTGATGCGTTCAAGCCAAAGCATTGGTAAAGCATCGAAAGTTTCTTTTCATGCACACAAAAGCTTCAATATAGGGGAGACAACACAGACTATTTGCTGACCAGTCTTCTGCATGCAGTTTATTTTCCCATAGACCAAAACAACAACAAACAAGGTGTAGCTTTGTTGCTTTGTTGTTGACAGACAGGTGAAAAATTGCATTCTCCACACACATAAGATGTTAGAGTGAAAGTAGTGTTCAATATGAGAGGCAGTCGATCCTGTAACAGGTGAAGGGTCTGATGTTTGATATACAACTAAGAGAAAATTCTTTGGATGGAAAATGCATAGAATTCTTCCTGGTGCATATACTGATGACTAGTACATTCTTAGAATTTACTGACATATGTTGGTGTGCATGTTTGATATATTATAAACAGAAAACCTTAATTAGATAAGGACGGGAAGGGGGACATAACAGTAAACAATGAAAAAGTGGGATAACTCTTGCTTCGATGATGAGAGTATTAAACACCCCTACATCAAAAGGAACTCTACATTCATTTGGAGTTATGGGTGTGTAATTATTTTATCATCGGAACAAGTTTACCTAACATGTTCGTTTTAAACAGATTCAGAATGCACAATACCTTTGTTGACATCTAATCTACATATTTCAAACAGCTTTATAGTTAGACGGGTTCACATGTTTGCAACCCTTAAGAAATTTGTGTTCTCACTTTGGTGACACTGTGATAAGAAATTGTTGCACAGGTCAGATATTTGTCCAAGCCTGGTTTTGACTTACTTTCGAAAAGGTTACTCCCACCCATATGCCCCCCCCCCCCCACCCCCCTACTTCCTCCCATCACCCTAACCTCCACCTGCCCCAAAGATCCTAATGTTCCCCCCCCCTCCTCCTCTTCTCTTCCCCCTCTCCTCCCTCCTCTTTCGTTCATTTTTCTGCCCCATTCTCCCCCTTCCCTCCCCCACCACCTTACTCCTCATAGGCATGCACATGCACACACACACATACACATATACATACACATTCACACACACACACACACACATGCACACACACACACATATACATACACATTCACACACACACACACATGCACACACACACACCTCTTCTTCTCTGCCCGCATGCATGCATGTGCGCGCGCGCACACACACACACACACACACACACACACACACACACACACACACACACACACACACACACACACACCTCTTCTTCTCTGCCCGCACACACATACACACACACACACACACACACACACACACACACACACACACACACACACACACACACACACACACACACACACACTCTTCTTCTCTCTGCCCGCATGCATGCACGTGCGCACACACACACACACACACACACACACACACACACACACACACACACACACACACACACACACACACACACACACACACACACACACACACACACACACACACACACACACACACGCACACACACACACACACACCTCTTCTTCTCTGCCCGCATGCATGCACGTGCGTACACACACACACACACACACACACACACACACACACACACACACACACACACACACTCACACACATACACCTCTTCTTCTCTGCCCGCATGCATGCACGTGCACACACACACACACACACACACGCACACACACACACACACACACACACACACACACACACACACACACACACACACACACACACACACACACACACACACACACGCCTCTTCGTCTCTGCCCGCAGCTTCCTGTGTTCCAAAGAAAATTAGACTGAACCATGAAAAGAATATCAGGAATGTCCGACAGATTATGCTTCTTGTAAAAAAAATGTCCACTTCTTTTCTACTGATCCTAAGCGGTCACATGCCATGCTTACTCCTGGAAGCCCTACCCTCAGGTAAGGGAGAGGGTGGGGGAGAAGAGAAGGCAAAGAGCAGGAAGCCATGGTGAATAGTAAAACTGTGAAACATGTGGATGGGCAGTTGAAACTGCAACAGGAGCCGTCAATCATCATGGGTTCCCGAGATGCCGATGCTAGTCAACGCATAGCGCAGCTGGGCAGAAGTCAGCGCCCAGAAAAACGAACTGACTGCCATGAAAGCCCAGGTAAAATCATCAATAGTCTGTGATTTAGAGAGTGGGCTTAAACATCACAGGTAAAATCATCAATAGCTTGTGATTTAGGGAAGGACAAAAACATCACAGGTAAAATCATCAGTAGCTTGTGATTTAAGAGAGTGGGCTTAAAACATCATGGGTCAAATCATCAATAGCTTGTGATTTAGGGAAGGACAAAAACATCACAGGTAAAATCATCAATCAATAGCTTGTGATTTAGGGAAGGACAAAGGACAAAAACATCACAGGTAAAATCATCAATAGCTTGTGATTTAGGAAAGGACAAAAACATCACAGGTAAAATCATCTATAGCTTGTGATTTAGGGAGTGGACAAAAACATCATGGGTAAAGCAGACACATTTGAGATGTGTAAAGGAAAATGTCAACAGAGAAAGCAAATACATCTGATGATATGTATAGGAAAATGTCAACAGATAAAGCAAATACGTCTGATGATATGTGTAAGGAAAATGTCAACAGATAAAGCAAATACATCTGATGATATGTATAGGAAAATGTCAACAGAGAAAGCAAATACATCTGATGATATGTATAGGAAAACGTCAACAGATAAAGCAAATACATCTGATGATATGTATAGGAAAATGTCAACAGATAAAGCAAATACATCTGATGATATGTATAGGAAAATGTCAACAGATAAAGCAAAATATCTGATGATGATGATATGTATAGGAAAATGTCAACAATATGTATAGGAAAATGTCAACAGATAAAGCAAAAGCAAATACGTCTGATGATATGTATATTATAGGAAACTGTCAACAGATAAAGCAAGTACATAGCCATGAACACTCAATAGACACAAACCAAGACTTTGAACATGATGGGATTGATTTAGATCCCAACAGCAGTATTCGGTCAACCTGAAATTAGCCCCCAATTTGGCTAACCTGAATGAATTTCAGTCCCATGGGAAGAAACAAAAGCTGGTACAGTTTACTCAGCTGTGTCTCTCATGATAAGGGGGAAAAAGTGGGTTGAGGAGGGGATGGGTGGGGGTGGGGGTGCAATGTTGAAATATTTCCTCCTCCTCCTAGTGATGTCTGTCACAACCACCTAAATCATGAGCAACAGGGAAGTTGCTGAGATGTTTTGTTTTCACCTAAGACAATGGCTTTAGTAGCGCTCAGTCATTTCTAGGGCTAGACTGTGTGCTGAAGCAATACATTTGTCTGCTTGAACTGGGCTTTTCTTTGCATTTGTTTGTATAAGAGTGATTGAAGTGCACAGAATTGTGACCTTTTCTTGCTAGTCATAACATAATCATCGAGAGGTTTCTTCCGTCCAAAACAAACTGTTACCTCCTCTGCGGGGGAGAATCAAAACCATCCATACACACAGACCTCTCCCAGACAGAACCTCGAAGCATGTGGCCTCTGTTACCAGCATTTGTCTGTGTTTCTGTGTGTGAACTATGTAGCAATAACAGAGAGCAAAACACTTTGTCAGTCAGGAGTAAGAATTAAATTGGTTTTGTTCATTTCTTGGGTCGTTTTTGCTGTGTACTTACATCAGCTCAGGATATGTGAACAAAATTGGAATTGCTGTGTTTTTCTCTTTTGATTTGCATGGTTTTGTTTTTTGCTTATGCGCCTCATGCCTCCATGTGTGCCAGAGGAACGGGTAGGTAGCAAGCAGCATGAGTTAGTCGTGTGTGTGTAATTGTTTCTCCACGGGGAGCAGGAGTTACCCTTCCCTCTCTATTTACCTAATGAACAAAGCAGCAAATAAAAACAGAATAATACAAAGAGAACCTGCAATCATTACAATTGCAGCATTGACAGGGACATTCGGGAAAGGTGGTGCTGTGATTTAGTGTTGTGAGTGATATGCAGGTATCATAACTTTGTACTGCACTACATGCACAGTTTAAACATATTTCATTCCTAATTATATGTACAAAACAACACACACACACACACACACACGCACGCACGTACACATGCATGTATGCACACACACACACACACACACACACACACACACACACACACACACACACACACACATGCACACACACATATGAAACAGCCACAAATTGAAGCTCATAGTGTGTGCAGTCATATTATTCACATCACCAGTAGCGGTTGTCAACAAAGTCACTGTTAGTTCACAACACTTAGCTACAGATGCTAGTCATTGTAATAAGGAGGCTGAGGAGGAGGAGGGGAGACTGCAGAACTCTACATCCTTGCTGACATTTGAACCCACCCTCTCAGTTCATCACTGCCAGCAGGCAGCTCTTCAGTTAGCTCTACCTAGTTAGGCAGTCCGTTGCATAAATGTGAGCATGGGTTGTGAAAACGCGTAGGGCTTGGTCACTGACTGAGAACAGGCACTATATCAACACTCTTAATAATAATGATAATGATAATGACAGTGATGATGAACAGCAGCAGCAGCAGCAGCAGTGGCATATCCATAGGTAGTCTCACACATGCAGAAAGAAAGAGAGAGAGTCTGACTGGAAACAACCCATTCCTTGTGCCTTTCCAAGTGAAGCAGGTTTGAAGCAATAATCCAGCTATGAGTTGTGGTGTCGAGCTGAGTTTCTTTACAGTTTATTTGCTTCATCTCTGATGAGGGTCAGTTCTGGTTCCTTTCTTTTCTTCACGGCTGTCTGGTCTGAGCAGTAAATGGTGGCACTGGTTCTGCCCGTGTCTGTCTGAATAGGAGGCTGTACCTGAGACTGTAAGTGTGTAGTGTGGATAGGAAATGATAGTGTCCTTTGGAGCCACCTTTTTTTATCTAACTGTGTTGCAAGTTTGTTCTAAGTTAAATGTTGTGATGTTCTGCTTGTGAACATAATTATTTCATGGATCAGTTTTTGCCATTGTTGTTTTGTAAGAGTGTGTAGTACACACACACTATTTTTTTCTATACAAGTATATGCCTTCCATTTAATATATTACATGTGCATCACCTCATGAATATGTTCAGAGTGGTTGAGCTGCAGGTTAAGGATTTGGTTACAGAATGGCATCGTTGATATCCATTGTCTGAATGCAGTCTGTCTTTTGGGGAGACGTGTTGTTTCATTACTTCAGATATTGGTTTCAGCTGGTAGTCTTGTCAAAAGTAGGACTTGCTGACTTTCCTGTCTATTTCAGATGAGAGAACAGATGTTTCTGCTCAGTTTATTATTACAATTCTCAGGCATGGTCTACTCACCTCAGAGTTTTGTGAGCCACTTTGAATCAGGGAATTCAAGCAAAAAGATGGTACTTTCCTGGATTCCTCATTATGTTTCATATCTTTTGATAAGCAACAGGTTGAGTCCCCACACAACAATGTAAAAAAAAAATAGATCAGTTTGGTATTTCAAGAAAACTGAGTATTTGAAGAAAATTGATTGGAAAAAAAAAAACCAACCCAGCAGGTATGACATGTTTGCAAAGAAGAGAATTTCCTGGATGATGCAGTCATGATACTTTTCAACTTGTTTTTTTCTCTCATTGTTCATGCCCCCTCAATAGTATTGTTTTGTTTGTAAAACTTCCTTCGATCCCAGTGCCTTCTTCCTCCCCTGCACCCTACATTCCTTCAGCCACTAACCCTCATCACCACCCTCCTTTTTTTCTTTTTTTTTTCCCAAAAACTCTAAAAGTTCCAAAGGACACTAGTTTTCTGTTCACCGTCACTTCTTAATTTCAACTTGTTTCAATGTTGGCAAAAGAGGCATGTCCATGTGGCGCCAGAATGCAGATGATGGACCTGTTGATTGTTGACCACTGGTCAGGCTCCGGTGTCAGAGCACTGTACTGTTGACTTGACACAGAACCCAGAGCTGCTAAGTGCTGTGCTCTGGGTGTAGCATGCTACAGCTTCACTGACAGTGCTGTGCTGTTACACTGTGAAATGAAATATCACACACACACACACACACACACACACAGAGTTTAAGTTCTTCACAGACTTAGCGGCAGCTTAAATGGAACCAAGATAATATTGATCTTTTAACTGCAGGTTTATTTTTTTTCTAAAAATTGCCATGTTCATTGAGATGAGGAGAGAAAGGCAGAAGTAAAATCACTGAAGACAATTGCAGTTTTTGCGACTCTGTTGGCAGGTTTTATTGTCAGCCATTTTGATTTTTTTGTAGGTGAAGTAGAAACCACATGATAACTAGCAAGATTTCCATCTTCTTAGTTCAGCATCATGTCAGTGGTGAAGGGATATGTGACAGAAAATGCTCCTGTGGTATCAGATATGAGTGCTATGCTTAAATTTGGAATGTTACATTTAAAATGTCAAGATGTCACATTTTGTGTGTTTTTTTTTAGGCCTTGGCAGCTCTGAGAGCCTCATGTGTTGTGCAAAGCTTCACTTACAAGAAGCCTCTCCTATTTACACAAAGCCTCAGTTATTCATGCAGAGCTTTTACTTATTTACACAGAGTCTCATTTTCTCCCTTTCACACATATTCTTCCCTTGTTTTTGCACAGCTTCCATGTATATATGCAGAGCCTCACTTATTTACACAGAGCCTGGCTTATTTGCACAGAGCCTGGCTTATTTGCACAGAGCCTATGCAGTCAGGAAGTTTTAAAAAAAAAGACTCCGAGATGTAGTTGAAAGCTGGGAGAATTGTTACAAAAGACATATATGAAGGTGAGGGCACAGGATAAGTATTTAGCCTTGCTTTCCCCTCTTTTCACCTTTGTTGGAGTCCTGTTTGTTTGCAGAGACTGCTCATCACTTTGGGGCGTATTGTCACCGACACACCACCTAAGAGTTGTTCTGCTGGCTGGTTGCCCTCTCAAGTATCACAAATGCCTGATTCTTGTTGTCTGTTGTTCAGTGGGGTTGGCTCACTGATTGCTTGAAACCTTATTTCGCATGAAGGCTGTGCACAATCCACTATCTACATGCTTCACAGTTGGACACTGTCAACAGTGAAGTGTCATGAATGGACAGCCAACCCATGAACAGAACACAGACAGGGAGCCAGTCAGATAACCGAAAGTAGCCAATGCCTTCAACTTAAAGAGCCAGTCAGACAACAGGAAGTAGCGAATGCCTTCAACTTGCACAAAATGCAATTCATACCAAGAGAAAGGCAGTGATACTTCTCTTTCTGTCCTCAGTCTATGTAACAAGCCACTTACGTATGGGGTGGGGTTTTTTTTCTTTCTTTTTTTTTTTTTTAAATCTGAAAGTTTACATCTGTCCTTTGCTGAAGCTGCTATGTGTGTCACTTTCAAAACACTACCCACCCCTCTCTCTCTTTCTTCCCCCACGTTGTCTGTCTAGCTGACGCAGATGCAGTCTCAGGGAGGGTCCAGTCCCGTCATGTTGCGACAGGAGCTGGCCGACCGAATGAAAGAGATTGCAAACTTGCGGAGCGAGCTAGAGCGTGTGAAAAAGGATAAGGGTATTACCTCAGGACTGGTCACCCAGATGCAGCGTGACATGGCCAATAAAGTAAGACTCTGGGTGTGTGTTGCTGCTGTTGGATGGTTAACTCTTTTTTTTTTTTTTTTTTTTTTTTGTGTTTACTTTTAATGAATTTAAGATACTTACCGTAAAGTTGGTCTATTGAGCGCACCTGTATATAAGCTAGACCCACTGAATTCTTTTTTAAATCTGAACTTCTTTCACAAATAGGCTGCACTGGTTTTTATAGCTGCAGAAAAAAAAAAAAAATTTATTCAGTGTCATCATTGTCCTGTCCACTGAATCTGTTGAAGTCTTCTTGGGTGTCAGAGTTGAAGAGAAATGGTAGCGCGTCCTCCGCCATTTTGTTACTGACTTCAGCCTCATTTTCACTGTCGCTTTCCTCTTGAGGCAAGGAAAAATTCATGAACAGTAAACACGATATGGTGAGTTACAGAGAAACTAAGAATAGACAAGGGTGTGATGCTCCTGGAGTTGGAAAAATCCGCAAATAAGCTGCATTGTTGTTTAAGCAGCAGGGTTTAAAGCTGGGGAAAAAGTTACGGCTTATAGACCAAAACTTTACAGTAAACTTCTAACACTAATTCATTGTATATCTTCTACTGTGATTATTTCAATTATCTTTTTTTTCAGTTACTTTATTTCCAAATACTAAAGAGATTATTTCTGTATTTCAATAGATTTTGGTGTGTATCATTTTTGCATGATTTTAGTGTTGGGATTTTGTAAGCAAGTTTTATTTTACTTTAACTGTGTATACTGTATATTATCATCTCTTATATTATATTGATTTTATTTCTTTCTGTTTTTTTTTTTTTTTCATTTTTTTTCTTTCAAATTTTTGGTCAGGTTTGAGTTAGCCTTGAGTTTGTGACTGTTTCCACAGCTCTTCTAACAGCCTGCACATTAAAGAATTCAATATATTTGTACATACTAGCTTACCTCTGTATTTAAAAAAATTTTTTTGAACATATATTCATTGATTTATCAATTCATGTAATTTTCCGTTATTCCTTATATTGTTTCCTGTTGAATATCCTTTTCCCCTTCTGCCTTCATCAGTGTCCTTTTTTTGGCCCTCATTTATTCATCATTTACATCATTCATCTTATAATTAACTGGCTGGATGGTTAGTGTATCTGCAAAGATGGAACGTGTGACTACCTTCATGGTGGGGTTAGAGATGGTCATATATGCAAATGTCACACCAGTGGCATTAAGTTCTGGCTGAGGAATGAAGAAGACAGTTGTTCCTTGGGAGGGGTAAAGAACACCTTTATTTTCCTACCTGAAAAAACCATGAAAGTGGATTGAAACTTAGCCTGACTGTGCGTTGTTTTGTATATGAACATAAGTCATCTGCTTCTTTTTTTTTACGGAATGTTTGTCACGTTTTTATTTTCAAACAAATTGTTCAAGAACTAATAGTTTCTTTGTTTGAGGGTTCCCCCCTTGTTACGGTAACATTTGTGTGTGTGCATTGGTAAGAAGTGTCTTTCAAAGTCAGTTTTTCCTCACAAGTATTTGTGCCTATGCACACTCGCACACAAATACACATGCACATGTGTGAAAGTGCTTCCACACGTGCACATCTACATATATACACTCACACACACACATATAATCACACACACACACACACACACACACACACACACACACACACAGGTTGTATGTAGAGGCCAGAACACAGTTGTTGTCTCTTTTATTAAAATGAAGTATTAAAACCAACAAGCTTGTTTCAAGCCTCTTGCTCTCATCAGAATATTTGGAGGGGGGCACACTGTCGGTCTTATATAGCATGCGGGTCCTGATTTTATTTCTGCATATGTGGGTCAATCTCATTCGTTGCACGTGTGGTCTGTGGTTCTTGCTGGGGTCTGTTCAGGTGGAGTGCGCTAACAAAGATTTCCATTTGTGTCTGCAATTGTGTACTATTTCTACTTTTGTGTTCAAAGTTGCTAGTTGGGGTTTACATAGTATTAACCATTTTTCTGTGGAGCATAAGTTGCATTTTTTTTTTTTAATATTGTTGTATGGTGTTGCTCTTTTTATGATTTTCCATGATATGCTGTAGTCTATTTTTTTATCTTTAAGTCTCCAAATGTATTTACTCAGTTCTGTTTGGTTTTTGAATTTTTCTTTTTTGAATGACTGTTTATGGTTTGCATATCTGGTTTTGAAGTGGTTTTCAGTAATCCCTATATATATTTCTTTTTCATTTTCTGATGTTTTTATATTGTTTGTGATACATACATATATATATATATATTTTTTTTTTTTTTTTTGAGGGGGGGGGGGATTTTTGTATTTCATTTGTGTTTACAGTACTCTCTGTGTGTGTGTGTGTGTGTGTGTGTGTGTGTGTGTGTGTGTGTGTGTGTGTGTGCGTGTGTGTGTGCGCACTTCTGCTGACATTGCTTTGCTCCGTTGTTTTCTCTTGAATTTTCTTTTTTACATGCTTGTGCAGCTTGAGCAGCTCAGAATAAGATGTATAGTTTGCCTCCATCATCATGATTTTTCTTTTTTATATGCTTCTCTTGTGCAGCTTGAGCAGGTCAGAGTAAGGTGTATAGTTTGCCTCCATCATGAATTCCTCTTTCTTTTTTCCTTTTTTTTTTTTGTTCTTATGGCTGTCTTTGCTCACTCATACTATGTGCAGTGAGACTTCTGAATAACAACGCCCAGCAAGTCTTGTATCAATAGTGATGAATTTAAGTTTAAACTTCAACGATGATGAGTCTGTTTTTTGTACTTAGCTGTTAACTTTTTTTTTTAAATGGACTTAATAAGTTGCATGGGATTCTAACTGGAAGGTGAATTTTCTACTGAGAGAAAAAAAAAAATTCCTGAAAAAATCCCTCGAAGGGAGTTAGTTACTGGCAGAAAAAAAAAATTCCAGAAACTCCAGAATTTAGTGGAAGGGAGTCTTGACTGGCATGATTTTGATCACTAGGTTTTACTCCATCTTAAAGTGTCCTGTCCGCTGGGCCCAACCCTAACCCTTTCACATTTTTTTCAGCTTATCATCAGTTGTTTCTAAAAAAAAGATATTTGCCTGAGTGAGTGAACATTGTACAGTAATGATAAGTACGTCTGTACCAGTTGTTCTTTCAGCGGTCATTTCTTTCAATTATTTTTTTTTTTTCTGCATGATGTAAGGGCACAGTGAGATATTTCAGGGCATACTGGAGTGATAGTGACTGCAAACACACACACGTATGCACGCACATATGCAACCATGCATGTGTGCGTGCGCGTGCACGCGTGCGTGCGCACACACGCACACACACACACACACACACACACACACACACACACACACACACACACACACACACACACACACACACACACACACACACACACACTCACACGCACACACACACACACACACACATGCATGCATGCATGCATGTACACATGCATGCATGCATGCACACACGCATGCATACACACACATACACACACACACACACACTCACAAAGTCAACAAAACAACAGAGACACAATTTTTACAGACTCTTAAATAAACTTATCATTCTTGTAATAACTCGTTGAATAATCACGTTTTTTGCCATGGTTGGCTGGTTTGTTCATCAGTCAGCAAGGTTAGTCCCAAAATGGCACAATATTTTAACAAAACTTGGTGGAAGGATGGAATATGGCCCCAGGATAATGTTATTACATTGTGTTGTGGATCCAGATCGAAAGGCAGATCCAGGATCTGTTCAACCTTGATAGAGGTCTACACTCTCCCTTCTGGTTTATTCAGCTGTGTTGTAGACAAAATTGGCAAGTGCTATCAAGAGATCAATTAGTGCCTGATATGATTTATGGCTGCCATGGTTTTGTGTGTGTGTGTGTGTGTGTGTGTGTGTGTGTGTGTGTGTGTGTGTGTGTGTCTTTGGTTTTTTTTTTTTTTTTTTTATTCTGTGTGAATCTTTCAGCTGTCAGAGTTCAGAGCCATCACATTTTTTTCTTTCCATCATGGTTTTCCTTTTTTCCTGGGTGTTTTCCCCCCATGTGTTTCTGCCAGGACATCTCCCTTGTCTGCCTTTTGAGAAGAGCTGTTGTCTGTCTTTCTGACCTCATCTGTCTTTCTGACAGAAGAATTCTCCTTTTGTCCGTCTTTCTGACCTTTGTCTGTCTCTCTGACCTTGGCAGCCTTTCTGACCTTTGTCTCTCTGACCTTGTTTCTCTCTTTGACCTTTTGTCTGTCTCCTTGACCTTGTTGTCTTTCAGACCTTTTGTCTGTCTGACCTGGTCAGCTTTTCTGATCTTTCTGTCTCTGACCTTGTTTGTCTCTTTGACCTTTTTGTCTGTCTCCTTGACCTTGTCAGCCTTTCTGACCTTTTGTGTGCCTCTCTGACCTTGTCTGTCTTTCTGACCTTTTGTCTCTCTGACCTTGTCTGTCTTTGTGACTTTTTGTCTGTCTCTTTGACCTTGTCTGTCTTTCTGACCATGTCTGTCATTCTGACCTTTTGTCTTTCTCTCTGACTGCCTGTCTCTGACTTTTTGTTCATCTCTCTGACCTTGTCTGTCTTTGTGACCTTTTGTCTTTTCTCTCTGATCTTGTCTGTCTCTCTGACCTTTTGTCTTTCTCTCTGACCTTGTCTGCGTTTGTGTGACC
>JADBJO010001763.1:57500-92500 GCA_016801955.1 Conus betulinus
CTCAGGGAACACTCAGACAACGCCTCTAAATATATAGGGGCGAACTGGACCACAAAGCCAGCAACTCGGTGCTGAAAGACAAAACAGGCCTTCTGAGGCCGGAACTGACAGAAATTTGTGCTATCTGTCCCAGCTTCTGTGTTGTCTGGCTCGCTGTCCATTCAGACTATTCACATATATTTACTATCAATGAAATCCTCAGAACCCAACAAATAAAATACAGTCAGTCACATTTGACAACCTTGTTGCTGTACTAAATCATTGCTGATTAATGTCCCAGTGTGAACCCATTTTTAACCTGTTTGCGTCATATTTTTCACTATTTCAATAAGAAATACGAAAGAGCATGAAATAATTTTACAATGAATGAATAGCTGGCATTTCGCTCTTTTCTTACATATAAACTTCATTATCCAAGACGATTTCTAAGTGGAAAACTTTGTTTTTGAAAATTAGTAAATAGCACACAACTGACTTTTCTCTTTGTGGGGCTGTCAGCGTGTGCTTTTGATACAATTTTCAACTGAAAAATACTTTGTTGAAATGGACTGTTGGATAATAAGTCCTATACATTTTCAGGTTTATTCACAACAGAAATGGAGTCATTAGAAAGATTTCGATCGGGAAGTCTGAATTTCGTAGAATGATAATTTGGATCAAAACTCTGACAATGACCGAAGAAGGTGACTTGCTCAAGGAAAGCGGCACTGTCAGTCATTTTGTATAGTCGCAAGCCTGTGTGGAAAAGATCCTAGGCATGCAATATACAAAATGAGAGCTTATGGACTTCACTTCTAATGTACATTTTTGGGTTCATTGGTGTTTCTCATACTTTTTATGAAATCAAGAATTATTCAAGGTTTGTTTGATGAAAATGGTGCAAATTTGATTGTGCAAAATGCCAGTTCAGAGAAAATACAGCTTCTTGGCCCAGTGTGGTTGTAACAAATAAAATACATTAATTATGTGACTTCACTGACATATATACAACTATGTAGGTTCTGAGATATTCGTATTTTTTAAAGAGTTTACACACACACACACAAATCAAGGTTCATCAATCAAGGGAGGTAAGGGGGAAGATAACTCTCGAATATAACATTTTCGTCCACGAAGGGTAACTAAAGAAATATATACACTGTTAGCACCCAGCTACATTGTTGTCCGAATCTGTTGTATCATTTTCATCATCTTCATTCTCATCAATCAGCATAAAAAAAGAAAAGAAAAGAAAAACTGAAACTCCTTGGGATTCAACTACACAACCTTTATGAATGCAAGGCCTTTTGTTGCAATGACATGAACCCTGCGAGCTGTTCTGGTGCCCATTGATCGTGGTGCTGACTCTTAGGTCCTGCGTGTGTCCTATCAGGTGAACAAGATCCGTGAGGCCTCCAGTACCACAAAAGTGGCAGAGGAGCGGGATGCCCGGGAGAAGGAGCTGATCAGTCTGCGACAGGTCAGTTGGCAGCATTTGTGGGGTCTCTGGGAAAAAGCTTGGGAAAACTGAGCTGATATATGTTCAAGGCCTTTGTAACTTTTGGGGAATTGGAAATGACTTCAAGGTTTAGGGAAATTTGGGGAATTTTGAAAAAAAAGGAAAGTGCTCACAGCCTATATAGCCCATGATCATCATAACTGGTGTGTCTGTATTTGTTACAGAAAAGATGACTATCTTGTGTGTCTGTTGTGTTATAGAAAAGATGACTTTCATCCCGTACAAAAAAAAAAAAAAAAAAATGCTTCCAGTGGGTGTAGTAATTTGTGTTGTCTTTCTTTTAAAAAAAAAATGCTTCCAGTGGGTGTAGTAATTTGTGTTGTCTTTCTTTTTAAAAAAAAAAATGCTTCCAGTGGGTTGTAGCTTCCAGTGGGTGTAGTAATTTGTGTTGTCTTTCTTTGCTGGGAGGAAAGGGAAGGGAAGGGAAAGTAGTTTAGTGCCAACAAAAATCAAAAACAAAAATATTCAGGGAATGAAGTTTTTGAGAGGAGGGTGGTGGGGAACTTTATTGGGAGTTGAGTGAAGAGTCACTCCACCCTGAGCAGGGGAAAGCATGCAGGACACTGACTCTGAGACACCAGCTTTCAATCTTGTTGACCTCTCACCTCTACAAATTCTCCCATTTCAGATGTGTATCAGCCTTTATTTTGTTTTTTCCTTTTTAATTCCATTCCATGCAGAGGTTCAAAGGAGCAGAGAACAAGATCACAGACCAGTTCACCATGATCACCTCACTGCGGGAGGAGCTGGAGAACCTCAAGAAGACCTCGCTGTTCGAGGAGAAGGACTCTCGCAAGAAGCTGCAGTCGGAGGCGGACTCCAACCGATCTCAGTTCCTGGACATTCAGCGGGCGGAGCGGGTCGTCAGGGTCGACCTGGGCAGAGCAGATGCAGAAGAGGGTGAGAGAGTGGGATTGTGGGATTGTTCGTGTCTTCTGTATTATTGCTTTGTAGCTTGTGTGGTAAGTAAGGAACTCTGTTCCTAAAAAGAATGGCAAAAGAATGTCCATGACCAGAAGAATGAAGAAAGGGGCAAAAAAATCAAATGATAATGATGACAATAATGACAGTAATAGTGATAAGAATAATAGTAAATAATGATAAAGGTTGCTTTTTTTTATTGCAAATGCTGCAGCAACAGAAATACCACTGATGGTAATAGTAGTCGCAGTATCAGCATCAGCCGTAGTCATAATATTAATGATTTAATGAACACCTGAACAGTTGACAGTGATGATGATGATACTAATGATAAGTGCAGTGGAATATAGTTGCTTCCCATGTTTTTTTTCCATTTTATTCAAAAGTTTATACAGGAATTTTGTTGTGCAACTTGTGTTTAAGAAGTATGCTAAACTATATTTTACACTACAGATACATGTTCCAGAGTAAAGTTTATATTGCTTGTTGCCTTCAAAATGTGATAGAATGTCAGATTTTACTCTCTGCAAATACCCTCTGTATTTGACAGAATATCTTTTGCTCATGCAGATAACATAAAAGTGTGAAAAAAATACATTTTCTTAAGCAGATAGTCTTTGGATGTGATTGACAGAATAGATATTTACAGCAGGTAGTTTTTGCTGTTGATAAGGTTTGTTTTCATACCAGAGGTTTTCTTTGAATGGCAATCAGGAGAGGGCTTTCAACCATGGCAGGCAGTGAAAATGTGTCCCATGCACATCCTTTTCAGTACAGGGCAAAAAACAAGAATTAAGAAAATGCTGGCTCCCGTATGGAGCCATCTTTGTTGAAACTAAACGCACTGTGGATATACTTCAAGTGGGACAAATGGCCTAATGCTCATTGTGATTACTGGTTTATAAGTGAAAATTGATTGTTTTTCTTTTCAAATAAAAAAGGGCACTTAAAAGAGAAGCGTATCTGTAAAATACATTTATGTATGTATGTTTGTATCTATGTTTGATGAGAGGAGTCATGTATGTGTCTTTGTTGTATAAATCTATGTATGTGCATCTGCCTGTTTTATATATGTATTGACATGTAAAATAATGTATAGATTTGCAAAAAAGAAAAATGTGTGCCTTGTGCTGTTGTGAAGTCACTGGAGGTTTTTATCATTTGTTTGTTTTTTATCTCAGACGGAGCGCTTCAGGAGTCGTGTGATCCAGACAACCTTCTCCACCCCGGGTGTCAAGGCGCCAGAAAAGGAGATCAGCGATGACGAACTGCTGCAGACGCTGAAACGGCTGCTGGACGAGCGAGCCGAGCTGGTGTCGCAGATCAACGCTCTTCGGGAGGAGGTGAAAAAAGCAGCAGGTGGTCCTGAGGTCCTGAAGGAAAAAGGCAGCAGGTGGCACTGAGGTCCTGAAGGATGAAGCCGAGAACTGCGAGAATCTCTGCAAGAAAGAAAGTGTGTGTGTGTGTGTGTGTGTGTGTGTGTGTGTGTGTGTGTGTGTGTGTGTGTGTGTGCGTGTGTGGTAGAATATAGTGAGAGAGGTGCATTTTGGGAAGGGACTGACCATCAAAAGGCTACGAAATTCTGCAGGCATCACTGGCATGTTACATGTGTGTGTCAGGCATCTAACGAGTCTTACAAGACTTCAACTTTTATTATTCTCCTTTCTTTTTTTCAATTAAGGCTTTTTCTGTTTGTTTTTTTTTCAGATCCTGTTTTCACTCTAAGTCTCATGCAGTAAATGGAACAGCCTGCAATCACTAAAACATGATGAAACGGAAAAGTGAAGCTTTAGTTTGGAAGGTGGCAATCAGATGTGCTGTATTGTGTGATTTTCAATTAGTGCCTCTGTTTTTTTAAACAAAAAATCCCCCCCCCCCCCCCCCCACACACCCCCACACACCCCACTCCCCCACCCCAGACCCTCACCTCCCCACCCCCCCACCCCCCCACTGTGTGTGTGTGTGTGTGTGTGTGTGTGTGTGTGTGTGTGTGTGTGTGTGTACACATGTGTGTGTGTGTGTGTGTGTGTGTGTGTGTGTGTGTGTGTGTGTACACATGCGTGTCTGTGTATGGGCATGGGCATGTTCGCGTGCATGTTTGTGTTAATTTATACGCGCATGGATGTGTATGTACATACTTTCAAGTCTATATGTGCATGTGTATGTATGCAATATTCATGTGTCAATTCGCAGATTACATATCTACATACATAGGTATACACTAATGTGTATATGATGATATTCATTGTGCATGTCTGCAGGACCGCTGAAAGAAAGCGGGCGTCTTAGCGGGCCACTGAAACAGGAAGTGAGTGTGATCAGGTCTCTGTCGTCGAACGGTGCCTTGCTTGCTGGATGCGAGACATGATCGCCGATGTGTTCACTGCTGATCTGGACTGGCAGCAAGGGATAGAGGAAGCCCTCTTTAAGTGCGGCGTCAATTGTAAACTTTCCACTGAAGGTAGCTACAGATTCTTTCAACAGCTGTTGTGTTTGCTTTTATCTGTGTTTTTTCTAGTTGCAAAGTGAAACGACTGCAGGTGGAAATCTAAAATAATCTTAAATAAATGTCAGCGACCGCCCAGAGAAACGTGGACAAACGAGTCACAAGACAAAACACAACGCGTTTCGACCTCTTAGGTCTTTCTCAGGTGAAACAAAAACAAAAAAGATAACGAAAATGCACGTAGCTTTGATCGCTTCAGATTGCTTCTGTGTTCAGTGCAAGGAAGAAGGCATTGAACGCAATCTGAAGAGATCAGAGCTAAGTGCATTTTCATTATCTTTTTTGTTTTTGTTTCACCTGAGGAAGACCTAAGAGGTCGAAACGCATTGTGTTTTGTCATGTGATTCGTTTGTCCACGTTTCTCTGGGCGGTTTCGCTGACATTTATTTAAGACTGCTTTTTTTCTGTCTCTCTCTTTCTGTTTCTTTGTCTCTCTCTCTGTCTCTCTCTGTCTGTCTGTCTCACTGTTTCTCTTCCTCTCTCAGTTTCTCTCTCTTTCTCTCTCTCTCTCTCTCTCTCTCTCTCTCTCTCTCTCTCTCTCTCTCTCAGTTTCTCTCTCTCTCCCTGTTTCTCTCTCTCTCTCTCTCCCTCTGTTTTCTCTCTCTCTTTCTCTCTCTCCTATTTTCTCTGTCTTTTCTCTCTCTCTCTCTCTCTCTCTCTCTCTCTCTCTCTCTCTCTCTCTCTCTCTGAGTGTAAGAAAAGCCCACCAGTGCTTACATTTTATCGTCATAAATAGTTTTGTCTCATCTTGTCCTGTCTTCTCTCTCTCTCTCTCTCTCCTTTCTCTCTCTCTCTCTGTCTGTCTCTGTCTCTCTCTCTCTCTTTGTCTGCCTGTCTGTCTCTCTGTCTCTCTTTGTCTGTCTGTCTGTCTGTGTCCATCTCTCCGTCTATCTGTCTGTCTCTCTCTCTCTCTCTTCTCTCTCTCTCTCCACCCCCACCCCCCCCCACCCCCCTTCCCCTTTTTCTCTCCCTCCCTACCAGAAGAAAAGCGACTATGTCAGATATCATAATGGCTTGGCTTTTTTTTTTTTTTTTTTTTTTTTTTTTACTGTTATAAAAAGAAATAATCAACCACTCCTGTTTTGTTTTTTTTTTTTTGTTTGTTTTTTTCTTTTAAATCATCCTCAGCCCCTGGAAAACACATCGAACTGTTGTACGCCAAGTGGGAGTCGGCGCTGAGTGAGAAAGATCGGCTGACCGCCCAGATAGCGGAGCTGGAATCACACCACCAGGGAGACATGCAGCTCAAGCTGGACGCTCAGCGACGAGATCTGGACAACCGGCTGGTCGATGCCGTGGAGAAGGCCAGGCTGGAGGGTGAGTGGTGGGGGGTGGGAGTGTGGGGTGAGGGGATGGGGGTGGGGAGGGGTGGGGGAAGGTTGCAATTGTTTGATTGCTGGTGGTGAAGGTGGTGATGGTGGTGTGTGTATGTGTGTGTGTGTGTGTGTGTGTGTGTGTGAATGCATGCATGTATGTGTGTGTGTGTGTGTGTGTGTGTGTGAATGCATGCATGTATGTGTGTGTGTGTGTGTGTGTGTGTGTGTGTGTGTGTGTGTGTGTGTGTGTGAATGCATGCATGTATGTGTGTGTGTGTGTGTGTGTGTGTGTGTGTGTGTGTGTGTGTTTAGGAGGGGGGGTGTGGGCGGGTTGTACCAGACAGCAAGAGAAAACTAATAGACTTGCAAGTTGAATTGAAGAAGAAAAGGCAAGAGAGTGTGGGTGTATGCACATGCCTGTATATGTTTGTGTACATGTGCATATTGTATGTGTGTGTGTGCATATGTATCTATACATATATATATTGATTGACATGTGAGCACAAACCATGCAGCACACCACAGAAACAGAACGTGAAAATGATGAGGAGGAAGAAAAAGAAAGAATCAATGAACACAATGTAACTCTGAAAACACCAGCAAGTTAATTTTCCGCACCATTTTAATCCCTGTCAAACATCACATCTCTGGCGCCAGGGGAGGAGAAGCTGAATCGAGCGCGATCGACGAAATCCGCGGCATGGAGGAGGAGGAAAAACTGCAGAATGCCATCGCTGCAGAGAAACGTAGACTGGAAGAGCTGGAGGCCACGGTGCAGCAGCTGAGACAGGTGAGAGTGCCAGAGTATTGCATTCATACACATACATGACACGGCACTATCACACAGTAGAACAGCTGAGACAGGTGAGAGTACCAGAGTATTGCGTTCATACACATACATGACACGGCACTATCACACAGTAGAACAGCTGAGACAGGTGAGAGTGCCAGAGTATTGCGTTCATACACATACATGACACGGCACTATCACACAGTAGAACAGCTGAGACAGGTGAGAGTGCCAGAGTATTGCGTTCATACACATACATGACACGGCACTATCACACAGTAGAAGAACAGCTGAGACAGATGAGAGTGCCAGAGTATTGCGTTCATACACATACATGACACGGCACTATCACACAGTAGAACAGCTGAGACAGGTGAGAGTGCCAGAGTATTGCGTTCATACACATACATGACACGGCACTATCACACAGTAGAACAGCTGAGACAGGTGAGAGTGCCAGAGTATTGCGTTCATACACATACATGTCACAGCACTATCACACAGTAGAACAGCTGAGACAGGTGAGAGTGCCAGAGTATTGCGTTCACACACATACATGACACGGCCTTATCACACAGTAGAACAGCCGAGACAGGTGAGAGTGCCAGCGTATTGCATTCACACACATACATGACACGGCCTTATCACACAGTAGAACAGCCGAGACAGATGAGAGTGCCAGAGTATTGCGTTCATACACATACATGACACGGCCTTATCACACAGTAGAACAGCCGAGACAGATGAGAGTGCCAGAGTATTGCGTTCACACACATACATGACACAGTACTATCGCACGGTACAGTGTTCATATGCATACATAATATGGCACTATCACACAATACAGCATTCATACACATACATGGCACAGCACTATACACAGTACAGTGTTCATACACATACATGACACAGCACTATCACACAGTACAGTGTTCATACACATACATGGCACAGCACTATACTCAGTGCAGCATTCATACACATACATGGCACAGCACTATACACAGTACAGCGTTCATACACATACATGGCACAGCACTATACACAGTACAGCGTTCATACACAAACATGGCACAGCACTATACACAGCACAGCATTCATACACATACATGGCACAGCACTATCACACAATACAGCATTCATACACATACATGGCACAGCACTGTACACAGTACAGCGTTCATACACAAACATGGCACAGCACTGTTACACAATACAGCATTCATACACATACATGACATGGCAGTATCACACAGTTCAGTGTTCATACACATACAGGACTCAGCTCTGTCACACAAAACAGCGTTCATACACATATATGACACAAAACTATGGCACAGTACAGCATTCATACACACACATGACATAACACTATCACACTGCACAGCAGCTGAGACAGGTAAGGACACCAGTGTCTGACCTTCATACACACACATGACATAACACTCACACAGTACGGCAGCTTAGACAGGTGAGGATGCTGGAGTCTGGCGTTCGTACACACACATGACATAACACTCACACAGTACGGCAGCTTAGACAGGTGAGGATGCTGGAGTCTGGCCTTCATACACACATGACATAACACTGTCACACAGTACAGCAGCTTAGACAGGTGAGGATGCTGGAGTCTGGCCTTCATACACACACATGACATAAACACTGTCACACAGTACGGCAGCTTAGACAGGTGAGGATGCTGGAGTCTGGCCTTCATACACACACATGACATAACACTCACACAGTACGGCAGCTTAGACAGGTGAGGATGCTGGAGTCTGGCCTTCATACACACACATGACATAACACTGTCACACAGTACAGCAGCTTAGACAGGTGAGGATGCTGGAGTCTGGCCTTCATACATACACATGACACAACACTATCGCCCTTAATGAAGGACACCTGAACAACCAGTTCTTGAGTAAGAAGACCAAAGTTAAGGCTGGACTCGACTTCTTCAATGCTTTGGTGGGAAAGGGGGGGGGGGGGGGGGGGGGGGGGAAGCAGCAGGAAGGGTAGGGGAGAGATTGAAGGGGGATGGAAGGAGTTGCTGTTCTTGTCTGTGCGTTTCTCCCCACCTTTGTGGCTGTGATTGTTTCAGTCTCTGATGGAGCGACAGGATGAGGACCGCACCAAACTGGAGCAGGCCTCGGAGCTGGTGTCGGAGGTGGAGCAGTACAAGCTGATGGAAGTGGCGCTGAAGGAACAGCTGGCTAAAGTGCGTGACGTAGAGAAAAGATCCACATCACTGTGTGTGTGTGTGTGTGTGTGTGTGTGTATGTGTGTGTGTAAAACACGCACACACACTCTGTCTCTCTCTCCCCTCCCTCCCTGTCTTTCTCACTCTCTCTCTCTCTCTCTCTCTCTCTCTCTCTCTCCTCTCTCTCTCTCTCTCTCTCTCTCTCTCTCTCTCTCTCTCTCTCTCTCCTGTGATTTTGTGTACACATGTATGCGTGTCTCCTTTCATATGCGCAGGTCCATTTGTAGTTTCATCCTGACATCTCTGTATGTGTCTTTCTTTCTTATGATTTTTCTTGCTTTCATTCTGTCCCATACTTTTTTGTACTGTATTTTCTCTCTCTTTTTTTGTGTTTTACTTTTTCATTCTCATTTCTCCGCTTCCACCATCCCAGTCAACCTCTCTCTCTCTCTGTCACTCTGTCTCTGTCTCTCTCTCTGTGTCTGACTCTCTGTCTCTGGTCTCTCTCTCTCTCTCTCTCTCTCTCTCTCTCTCTCTCTCTCAATCCACACACTTCCTTTTATCAGCATCTTTTCATCCATCTTTTTCACAAGCACAAAAAGGTCAGTCTTGCTGCCTGGAAATACAACTGCCATAAGTCTGAAACTCAAATTTTACAGGAGACAAAAGAAACTGATTATTTATCCCTGCAAGATACACTGCGAGCTGACATGCGGTACAAGTATTTTGATAACAGCATGTGGATTTTTAGGATCATGTGACTGGGACTTAGCAATGTTATGCCCCATGGCCTGCTCTTATAGTATACCAAAATATTAAAAATATTTAAAAAATCAAGTTACGGCAGTTGTATTTCCAGGCAGTGACCTAGTTGTGATCAGTCAGTTTCGTTTCTTGAGACATCATGACAGATAATTAGAAAACCTTGGAAGAAGGATCCTTTGAAAAAAAAAAAAAAAAAGATTGCAGCCTAGCTCTGTCTGTTGCAAACAGGAGAAAGAATGGACTTGCCCTCAGATGATGTCACCTGATAAGTCCAATAAAACCTTACTAAAGAAACGATAGTCCACAAAAATCCACAGAGACCTGGAGTCCTGAAAAGGCAGGGGTTATTTTTTGAGAGGAATAAAATATAGTATAGGTGGAGACAAAGGCGTTTTTTTAAAAAGAACAGAAGAAGAAAACCTTCACATGGAGGGTCTTTGTCCCAGAGAACGTTTGTTTCAGATTTCATCACCAAGAATTCCCAAGTATCAAGTCCAGTCGGAAATGTCAGCCAACTTCAGTTAAGGAATGAAAGCATGTTGAGAGGATGCTGTCACCCTTTGCTTGATTGTGGAAGGCCTAGGACAAACAAAACACCCTTTTCACCTAAGACAAAGCAGAACACCCTTTCCAACTAGGACAAAGCAGAACACCCTTTCCAGCTTCCATTAGCACAGCATATCTCTCTCTTACCATGACACACTGCAAGACCTAGGACAAAGCAGAACACCCTTTCCAGCTTCCATTAGCACAGCATATCTCTTACCATGACACTGGAAGACCTAGGACAAAGCAGAACACCTTTCCAGCTTCCATTAGCACAGCATCTCTCTCTGTTACCATGACACTGCAAGACCTAGGACAAAGCAGAACACCCTTTCCAGCTTCCATTAGCACAGCATATCTCCCTCTTACCATGACACTGCAAGACCTAGGACAAAGCAGAACACCCTTTCCAGCTTCCATTAGCACAGCATATCTCTCTGTTACCATGACACTGGAAGACCTAGGACAAAGCAGAACACCCTTTCCAGCTTCCATTAGCACAGCATCTCTCTCTGTTCCATGACACTGCAAGACCTAGGACAAAGCAGAACACCCTTTCCAGCTTCCATTAGCACAGCATATCTCTCTTACCATGATTCCCTGCCCAAGACCATCTGGCATGATGCAGTAGAGGAGTCTCCTGGTGCAGACTGAAAAAGTTCTTTATAAATGATGTGACAGGTTGGACTGGTAGTAACTCTTCTACACTGTTGCACTGTTGCAAAAATATGAGACTGCATAAGTGTCCATCATGGAACCTCTGCAACCTCTGCTGTCATGGGACAGTCCTAGTAATGAAAGTAATAACACATTATAATAATATATTTTTTAAAGATGATGATAGTGATGATGGTGATGATGATAATGATAATAACTATATTAATAATAACAATGAAGATAATAATGATGATGATGATGATGATGAAGATGATGATGATGATAAGAATAATGATAATTGAAATAGTAATAATAATCATCATCATAGTCATAATAGTGATGGTAATAATGATAACAAAAACAATAATAATGACAATGATAATAATCACAAATTAGAAAAGCTCTTGGGAAACCTCAGACCTCCACCAATGTTGTTCATCCTAAAATTTAAAAAAATGTTGGATCTGTCTTGGATCTGGCTCTGTACCAACATTCAATAGCTTTGTCATTACCCAGCATTCCATCTCTCCACTAAGTTTCTGTTGAAATCAGTGCTGTAGTTATTGCACAGCCTTGCAGACATCTATATCAACCAACAGACACAGGTGAAAAGATAATCTCCATTGTGAAGGTGATGAGCTGGGAATCCTAAACTGGATTTTTAACAGAATGGGTTGATGAGATTTTCCAACCAGACCTGTTTACACATACAATTTTGCCGCATTTTATACACATGTTTGGCGAAAATACAATGAATAAGATGAACGAGAAAAAATATGTTGGGGAAAAAAAAAAATCTAGGGGACTAAGTTCTTGAGTGGTTGTGGCACTTGCGGTGTATAACCATTATGTTTGAGAGCTACAAACCAGAGAGGGACAACTTGTGCAACATTGTGTGTGCAAACTCCTGTCTGGATAACGTTGGAACAACAGCAGGGACCCCTTGCTTTTCACAAAAATGTAAAAATTTGGAAGATGTGTACACAGGTTTTTTAGGAAAATATGTGCATTTCAATTGAGAAATACTCCAGAAACAGCTTTAGGGTCAAAGATCTGTCCGTCGGGCACCATGGAATCTGTCTGTTGTCTGACGGTGGTTCTTGTGGATGTGTGCAGCTGGAAGAGAGGATGAAGACGGAGGTGAGTCAACTGCAGGAGGAGAAGGAGGAGCTGAAGAAGAAGAACGAGGAGGACGTCGAATCCCACAAAGAACAGGTGTGTGTGGGTGTGTGTGAGTGTGGGTATTAGCTAAGTGTTGGCTCATACATTGAGGCTTTCTTAGCATGATCATATTTCACTGGGGAGCATATAGAAAGTCCCTGAAAACCATGGCCGAAAATCCTGCAGGTGGTGCTGGAGAAAATGAAGTGCAGTTTCTCCAACCTGTTTCCACTCATTGATTGGCCTTTTGACATTGCTCCCCACTTTGAATGGTATTTTCTACATTTTTTTTTCTATTCTCATTGAAAACATTGTATCAATTTAACTGCAGTACATATAGTACAATTGACTGTCTTGTCCACAAAATCTGTGTGAATACAACGTGAGTTTAACGTATGTTATTGTTGTACAAAATGAGAGTATCTCACATGGGTAATCTTTTTTTATGGTTTTGTTTCAAATGTTGATTAAAAACACATGCACCAAATGAAGAGATGAAATAAACACTTTTTTCCCCCTATTCCCATGGTGTAAATGATATTGTTTCTTTACTCAAGACTTCAGCATTGAATTGACATTTTGACATTGGAGCACTGTGTTGTCTGGATGATTACACAGGGGATAAAAGATGGAACTAATCGGTTAAGTTGTAGCCATTCTGTAGTAGTCTGTCTGGCAGCTAATAGGGTTAACTCTCTACAATTTTTTAGATTTTTTACATTTTGCATGACGGATGTTCTTTTTCTGGTAACATTCTGCTCATTATTTCTAAAATAATAATATTTTTGTGATGAATGTGTCTGTTTCCAGTTTTCTGGGCAGTGTATTGCTTCAGATAACAAAAATGTTGTTTTAAATACCATAATTCTGGGAAGAAAACAGTTGACCACCAGTGATCGAAATTCAAGGGAAAGAACTGAAAGAGAGTTAAAGGTAACTGCGTGTTCTGGCCCATCAGGTGAAGCAGCATGCAGTGACCATTTGCTCCATGGAGGAGCGGCTGTCGAAGCTGACCAAGCGCAACAAAGATTTCCAGGAAGAGGTGGCCCGCCTCAAGAAATCCAATGGAGGTAATGCTGTGTGTTGTGCTGTGTTTTGTAATTGCAGTGTATTACTTCATTACCCTTTTTTCCCCACAAAATCAAGAAACAAAAAAAACAAACATAAACAGATCTAGTAACAAATGTTTATCATGGAAAGCCAGAAACCTCAGACACAAATGGTAATGCAGGGACCCCAAAGAAGAAAACCAACACAAAAAAATGAGAGCAGGAGAGAGAGGGAGAGAGAGAGAGAGAGAGAGAGAGAGAGAGAGAAAGAAAGTGAGAGAGAGAGAGAAAGCAAGAGGGAGAGAGAAAAAACAAGAGAGAGAGAGAAAGTGAGAGAGAGAAGGAAAGCGAGCGAGAGAGAGAGACGGAGAGCTTTGTGTGTTTATTGCATTGTGAACTGCTTGACTGCATGTTATGGCTATGTATAGAATGGCAGTCCATTGCATGGTACGACGGTGTATTGCGTTGCTTTATTTTGTGTTACATGTTAGTGGAGTAGCAACAGATTTCTCTGTGCATAAATTTTGCTGACTTCTGGTCTGATCCTGCCATGAAAAATGGTGTGCGGACATAAAGACAATGCACTGACATAGAATGAAAAATTATGTGCTGACATAAAGACAATGCACTGACATAGAATGAACAGTTGTGTGCCGACATAAAGACAATGCACTGACATATCAGAATGAAAAAATGGTGTGCCGACATAAAGACAATGCACTGACATAGAATGAAAAATTGTGGTGCTGACATAAAGACAATGTACTGACATAGAATGAAAAATTGTGTGCTGACATAAAGACAATGCACTGACATATCAGATTCAGAATGAAAAATTGTGTGCTGACATAAAGACAATTCACTGACATAGAATGAAAAATTGTGGTGCTGACATAAAGACAATGCACTGACATAGAATGAAAAATTGTGGTGCCGACATAAAGACAATGCACTGACATAGAATGAAAAATTGTGGTGCTGACATAAAGACAATACACTGACATAGAATGAAAAATTGTGTGCTGACATAAAGACATGCACTGACATATCAGAATGAAAAATTGTGGTGCTGACATAAAGACAATGCACTGACATATCAGAATGAAAAATTGTGGTGTTGACATGAAGACAATGCACTGACATAGAATGAAAAATTGTGGTGCTGACATAAAGACAATGCACTGACATGGAATGAAAAATTGTGTGCTGACATAAAGACAATGCACTGACATATCAGAATGAAAATTGTGTGCTGACATAAAGACAATGCACTGACATACCAGAATGAAAAATTGTGTGCCGACACAATGCACCGACATATCAGAATGAAAAATTGTGGTGCTGACATAAAGACAATGCACTGACATAGAATGAAAAATTGTGGTGCTGACATGAAGAAAAATGCACTGACATATCAGAATGAAAAATTGTGTGCCGACTTAAAGACAATGCACTGACATAGAATGAAAAATTGTGTGCCGACATAAAGACAATGCACTGACATATCAGAATGAAAATTGTGTGCTGACATAAAGAAGACAATGCACTGACATATCAGAATGAAAAAATTGTGTGCTGACATGAAAGAAATACACTGACATATAAGATGAAAAATTGTGTGTTGACATGAAAGAAATACACTGACATATAAGATGAAAAATTGTGTGTTGACATGAAGACAATGCAGTGACATATCAGAATGAAAAATTGTGTGTGCTGACATAAAGACAATTCACTGACATGCAAGAACGAAAAATTGTGTGCTGATATGAATGAAGACAATGCACTGACCTGTAAGAATGAAAACTATATGCTGACATGAAGACATGCACTGACATAAGTGTTGCCACTGCCAGAGTTGAAGGGGGAGCTGGACAAGCGCATTGTGCAGAAGCCGTCGGTGGTGCCGAAGCCCAAGGTCATAGTTCAGCGGCCCACGGAGGAGATCAGCGCTCTGGAACATGTGGTCACCCTGCTCAGGTGACGTCTTGTGTGGCGTGGCAGTCTGCTGCCTTGGTTGTTGTGGGAGAGTTGCTTTGTGTGTGTGTGTGTGTGTGAGTGTAAGTATTGTGTGTGTGTGTGTGAGAGTGTTTGTGTGTGTGTGTGTGTGTGTGTGTGTGTGTGTGTGTGTAAGTGTGTGTGTGTGTGTGTGTGTGTGTGTGTGTGTGTGTGTGTGTGTGTGTGTGTGAAGAACTAATGTTTGTAAATTAATGGCTTAGTCAGAAGACTCCCCTCAGTCAGAAGACTCCCCTCGTTGCAGCAGATTCATAACGGCAAATTGTTTCTCCATCATTAGACTCTCATCATTGCAGCAGAATTCATAATGGCAAATTGTTTTCTCTATCATTAGACTCTCGTCATTGCAGCCGAATTCACAACGGCAAATTATTTGTTCCATCATTGGACCTTCGTCATCGCAGCAGAATTTATAACGGCAAATTATTTGTTACATCATTAGACTCTCGTCATTGCAGCAGGACTCATGACTGCTGATTAATGGCTTTGTCAACAAGTATGGAAGCAGTCAGTGAAATAATCCAATGGTGTGTGCAGTGACCTCACTGTATTCTCCATTTCTAACTGGTGCTGGAGTGTTAAGAAGGCAAAGCAGAGTAGGGCAGAGAAAATTATGGTGAGGGAGAAAAAAAGAGTTTGCATACAGGCACAACCAACCAGCATCAAGATGTCTCTTGGCCAGTGAGTACAGTGGCAAATGTAGGTAATGCACCTCTCCCTCCCCACCCCTTTTTAGGGTTCTAGAAAAATGGCAATTTTACCTGAAATCACTTACATAGTGAAAAAAAAAATGCATCTGCCAACTAACAAACCTTGCACATCTCCAAACTGTAGTTAAGGTAAGGTAAGGTAATATTGCTTATAGCCCAGCTGACCGCAAAGGGCCATATCAGAGCTGTCACTGTGTTAGAGTCAACTCACAGGGTATGGGTAGAACTGTCCAACCCACAATTTTAGGTATGACACTCACAGAGGGAAGAAGTTACGGCGGATTCAGCCCATCTCAGAAGTGCTTGTGTTGAAGAAGCTTTGACTCACGTAACACTCGGTTCTGTTGGCAGACAAGAGAACGGGGAACTGAAGAAGTCAGTCTCAGAGCAGCAGGACGTGATAGCCGGACTCCGCCGTGATTTGGCCGGAGCGTCCGCTCGCCTCTCTGACATCTCCGGTGAAATGAGCGAGTCCCAGAAGAGGGAGATGGAGAAGCATCGGGATCTGCTCAGCCGACGAGACGCGGAGCTGACGGAACTGCGACAGCAGATGGTGAAGCTGTCCAAAATCATTGACAAGCAGAAGGAGGACATCACCTCCTTGCAAGAAGTTGGGAGCTCAGGTCAGTGACAGTGAATTAACCTCGTGTGCAGGTGAAGCACTGCAGAGGAGGGTAGGGTGAGGTTTTTTTGTTTTTGTTGTGTTTTTTCTTCAGTCCCTTCTGTTGGTCCACCTGTCTGCCGGTCCATTCAGTAACTCATAAGCAGTTGTTGTTCGGATCATCATCAACTTTGTGAGATTTTCAGGTCTAGTGTCAGGGCATAATTGAAATATGACGATTGTATAAGAAAATACGAAGGAATGCGCACTAAATACAGAGAATATGCAGAGTCGCCACTCTTCACTCAAAGAGTGGTATTATAGCCCAGAAGACTACACAAAGCCCTTCCAGATTTTACCTTCCACAGAAAATAAAGTGCTATTGTAAAAAATAACAATGACAAAAACAAAAAGTCACTTGTAGATATGGGGAAGACCTGTAGCTAGCATATCAGGCATGATTATGTACCCCAGTTCAAAACGTGATACCTAAAACTAGTGACCTCCTCCAGGCAATAAAACCATGATGAGGATATCTGCCTTGCCACTTAATTTTCTGCCTCCAGAATTTGTAAAAAAAAAAAGGGTTAAAAATGAATTTTTACACAAATATTATTGTGGATGTGATATTAAATCTGAAAGTAACAGATAGGCTTATTTTAATTGCATGAACCATTGGTTTGTAGAATCTATAGATCACAAGCTTATGGTGAACCATAGTATCTGTCTCAGCTGAAGCCTGTATTTCACAGTCGGGCACAAACTTATGATGAACCATAGTATCTGTCTCAGCTGAAGCCTGTATTTCACAATCTAGTTTTCACAGTCATGACAAACTGCAAATTGGCTCTCAGTTGAAGTTTGAAAGATATCTTCCCAAGGGAGGGAACCTAGCCTGCAAAATAAAGCTCACTGGGGTTCACCTGAGATAATTATCTTGCCGGGCCTGCTGATTTTAAACTTTTGGAATTGGCTGTAAAAATATTTTAGCTGTCTCTTTGTCCAAAATCTAGTTCACTTATTTCCAAATATTGTGAACTTGAATATTTTGGTGATAGGAAATTAAAATGTTTACCTATGAATCAAAATGGAAGTTCAGGTCAACCATGCTGATTTCCATCACGCAAGAATTGACACAAATTTGTTTCCATTTTAGGAGAGCTTTCATATGGTCACTTCTCTTTACGCAAATCCACACAGTTCCCAAATCATGTTGAGCTGATCTTTTTTCTCCATAAAGCTTGGAATGGCGAGATTTGAGAATTTGATGGACCTTGGACAGTGAACCAAAAGATCATACAATTAAGAACAAAGATAAGATTGCCGATAGTGCAAACTAGACAAATTTTGGTACATGATCTAAAAGTTCATTTAATTAAGAATGCCCAAGGTCTGGAAAAAACTGGAGAACAAGCGAGAAAGTCTCAGTTTCATGCCTGTCTAAGGGAGATCACTCCTCTAGAAATAAAGAAGGGTAACTGTGATCAGTCAGTGTTCACAAGTAAGGTCATATTGTCATACCTGTCTAAGGGAAGTAACTCCTCCAGAAATTGAGAAGGGTAATGAAAGTCGATCAGTCGGTGTTCACAAGCGAGGTCTCGGTGTCATGCCTGTCTAAGGGAAGTGACTCCTCCAGAAATTGAGAAGGGTGATGATAGTCGATCAGCCGGTGTTCGCAAGGGAGGTCACAGTGTCATGCCTGTCTAAGAGAGGTCACTTCTCCAGAAACTGAGGTGGATAACTGTGATCATTGGTGTTCATATTTTCATGTTTTGCACATACCCAGCTGAAGTCAGAGCACTCAATGAATGAGGACACAAAAGGTTAATCCCTGTGGGCCATCAATGAAGGTGAACGTGCTGGGATGTTTCAGCAAGGAGAAGGCCATGTCAATGAAATACCGCACAGACCTGGAGCACCAGAGCACCCGACTGAAGGATGCTGAGGACAAGCTGAAGGATGAAAAGCAGGAACAGAAGAAACAGCTGGACCTCTTGGATCAGGAGGTGTGTGTGTGTGTGTGTGTGTGTGTGTGTGTGTGTGTGTGTGTCTGTTTGTCTGTGTATGAAGTGTGCGTATGTGTCTGTCTGTGTAGTGTGTGTATGTATGTCTGTCTGTTTGTCTATGTGTGTAGTGTGTGTGTGTGTGTGTGTGTGTGTGTGCGTGTGTGTGTGTGTGTGTGTGTGTGTATTTGTCTGTGTGTGTAGTGAGTGTGTGTGTGCGTATGTGTGTGTGTGTATGTATCTGTCTGTTTGTGTATGTAGTGTGTGTGTGTGTGTGTGTGTGTGTTTGTGTGTGTGTTGGTTTGTGTGTGTGTGCATGTGTGTGTGTGTGTATGTGTGTGCTTGTGTATGTGTGTGTGTGTGTGTGTGTGTGTGTGTGTGTGTGTGTGCAGGTGCATTAGGGAGAGGATGGGGGATCTAATGTATTTTTGACCAGTATACATGCCATCATTACATTGAGCTGATGTTGTTGTTTGTACAGAGGGTGGGAGGAAGAGAGGCAAAATTTCGTATGGGATGAGACTAGTGTATGTTTAGCCATAATGTTAGTTTCTCATGTATGGTGGTTATGGAATGTGTGCCCATTAAGTGACTTTTATCCATGTTGTTTTCAGTGTATAAATGTGTTAACAGTAAATTCATAGTTTTCATGATTCAGGAGTTAACTGGACCAACTAAGCCCCCCCCCCCCCCCCCCCACTCCCTACAAGAAATGAACTGGACCCAAAATCTTTCTTAGAATACACTGAATATGGTCTTGAAGAATTAGTGCCCTATTGATGTAATATTGTCATTACTAGTCTGTGCAGTGTGTTATCCCACACTGAACAGTGACTGGAATTATGCGACCTGTTTGCAGGGACGCATCACGTCAGAGCTGATAAGTGCGGGCGCACAATGCAAGGGGGAGCGACACGACCAGATCATTTCACGCCAGAGAGAAGCTCTGGCTGAGCTGAGAGCAAGGGTGAAAACTCTGGAACAAGCAAGACCTCCGTGTGAGTTATAGGACTTTGTCTTTTTTGGTAAGCTTGTGGGAAAAAGCTCCCTGGAAAATGCTGTGATCTTCATGATACTCACACTGTAATATGTTGCTTGCTTGCTTAGATATGTTTTTAGAATAAAGTTGGTGAAAATTGAAAATGGATGCCAGGCTGTTATAATAAAGTCAGTGATAATGAAAAAAGTAAGAGCAGTTATACTTTTTGCACAGATGTGCCATTTTATGCATGTTTGATACATTTTGTTATTTGATGTGTTGTGTTATGGAAAATTTCTGTTACAACATGTATGCTCTTCCATAACAAGATTGCAGTTATTTCAGGCATAATCATCACTGTTACTGTTGACCAAAGGAACACTCTTTACCATTAAAAACCCACAAAGATGTTTGATTACAAGCAGATCTAAATGAAAGACTTTATTACAAACATCACTAAACAAAAGACTAAAGTGAAGGTGGAAGAAAAAACTTCATTATATGCTGAAGTAAAAGGACAACTCTATTGTAAGTGGACCTAAAGGGGGAAAAAGGCTTTGTTACATGCAGAGCTAAAAGCACTTCATTAAAAGTGGATCTCATGACAGAAAGAAACCAGACAAACACTCACCCATGCAGCTGCACCTTTATACAAACAAACATGCAAGAGAACACAAATTCTTAAATGCACATAGGAGAAATGAATAAATGTCTTGGGGAGGAAAAAAAAACTAATTGTAGTAGATTGAGTGAGGTTCTAAGTGCAGCCTTGAACGATGACAGATACTGCACATAGGGGACAGAAAGGGAATGTGCTCCAAAAGACAGGACCTGTATAAGACCAGACAAATCACACCTAAAGGTTCTTTCATTTCACCCTTTTTTCTTTTTATTTGCATCTTTTAGAAAAGCAAAAGATGCATGTATCTCTAGGAGGTGAGGTAAGGTAAGATCATGTTGCTTATAGCCCATCCGACCGCAAAGGACCATAGCAAGGCTGTCACCGCATGAAGTCAACTTACAGGTCGTTACATATGAAAAAAAAAAAATATTTTTAAAACAACTCATGCAACCCATTAGAATGCACCTTCTAAAATCACACCAGAAATTTTGTTGAACATCTTTCCTCTGTAAAACCTTAGATCAGATGAAAAATGCTTATCACTTTCAGAAATTTAAAGATCACAACGGGTGGGATATCTCTGTACACGGTTTTCATGAGTCTGCTGTAAATGTTTATGTCTAACATCATGCAAGTTCCAACACTGGAAGAGAATGTGCCTCACTGTGAGTGATACTTGGCATGGAATGCACCATAGAGCCTCTTGATCTTTTAAAAGATAAGAATGGGCGTAAAAGGAGTGGCCTGTATGCAAACGGCACAAGGCTCTTTCTTGTGTCCAGCTACCTCAAGAACATGGTAAACACTCTTTCAGGTTTGGACAGATTTTAAACAGTTTGTTATCTATCCTACTATCTCTAGGAGAACAGAGAGATTGAACTGGTATGTAAAGGTGAAGAAGTTCTGTCCTAGTGCCTCTAAGAGAACAGAGAGATTGAAGTGGAATGTAAAGAAGTTCTGTCCTAGTATCTCTAGAACAGAGAGACTAAAGTGGAATGTAAAGAAGTTCTGTCCTAGTATCTCTAGGAGAACAGAGTTTGAGTGGAATGTAAAGATGAAGAAGTTCTGTCCTAGTATCTCTAGGAGAACAGAGAGATTGAATGGTATGTAAAGATGAAGGAGTTCATGAAAAGAGGCCAGGTACAAATCTGGAACTAATGTAATGTAATAGCGGTGAAGGTCAAAGGTCATCTGTTGGTGTCGCCAGTGCCGACCCAGGACCAGGCACTGCACCAGGTGGTGATGCTGAAGAAGGAGCTGGCAGAGATGAGGGCCAATCAGGCGCTGGCCGAGGACCGCATTCTGGCCAGCCGCTCCAGTCTAGACCGGCAGGTGGGCAAGGCCCGCGGCCTTATCTCCCCTGGCAACTCTGAAGCTGACATGGAGCGGAGCGCACACCGTGAGACGTTGAACACCTTGGAGAAGAGTGAAGCTACTGTGAGTATTGTGTGTGTGTATGTGTGTGTGTGTGTGTGTGTGTGTGTGTGTGTGTGTGTGTGTGTGTGTGTGTGTGTGTGTGTGTGTGTGTGTGTGTGTGTGTGTGTGTGAGTGTGTGCGTGGTGTGTATTTGCTTTCACGTATACACAGAGAGAAAATGTATGGATGTTTAAGGAAGTAAAAACTTTAGGAAGAGAGGGGGTTGGTTACCGCCAAGGACATAGACAAACAAAGCACAGGACAAGACACCATGCATTTCGACCTCGTGGGTCTTCTTCAGGCAAAAACAAATAACATTTAGGACAGTGAAAACAAAGAACAAGAAACCACGTATCTTCTCATATTCGCCGCACAACTAAAATGGCTGCCAGAAGGAAAAACAAGCCACCCTAAAGTAAAACTGATTAGCTCAGTTAGTAGAGTGTCAGACTTGTGATCCTAGCAATCCTGGTTCAAATCTCTACCGTGTGATCCGTTTCATGGTATTTTTTGTCGTATCATCTACACTCTCGTCTCATTGCTTCACAATGTCTTGTACTGCATCACTCCACGTCAAATTCTCAGTGCTTATGTCACGCTGTTGTTTTGCTATGTGTTGTAGCGTATCATATCTTCCTGTCTACAGTGATGTCACATCGCTTTCCGCAGTATTGCATCACCTCATATCTTGTCTGACCATCTACGCATATGTCACTTTGCAGTGTGTTGTGTGGCATTGCACCATATTAGGTCTTGTCGACATTGCATCATATCATGCCTCATCATTTGATCATTGAACTCATGTCACCTTGCTTTGCGTTTTGTTGCTTTGTGACATGTCATGCCTTCAATTCTCAGAATACAATTACTTTTAAAGGGAGGTGACTGCAGGTGGAAATTGAAACAGACTTAAAAAGAAAAATTACGATGCGGCCGAACAAAAGAAAGAAAAGAAACAAACAAACAGACCAAAGTAGTGTGATTTATTTGTTTCTTTCGTTCAGCGGCAAAGGAATTTTTCTTTTACGTTTGTTTCAGAGCATAATGTTTTTGTTTGTGTTGTGTGTCAATACATTTTTTATTCCTTCTGATAGACATGTTTCAGGGCAGTTTGCTTTTTGTTCCTTCTGAGAGACAGCTAATGTTGCACAGCAGGTTTTGTCCCATGTTTCATTGCAGTTTAGGTTATGTTTCATTGCAGTTTAGGTTATGTTTCATTGCAGTTTAGGTTATGTTTCATTGCAGTTTATGTTACATTGTTATGTTTCATTGCAGTTTAGGTTATGTTTCATTGCAGTTTAGGTTATGTTTCATTGCAGTTTAGGTTATGTTGCATTGCAGTTTAGGTTTGTTGCATTGCAGTTTAGGTTAGGTTTCATTGCAGTTTAGGTTAGGTTTCATTGCAGTTTAGGTTAGGTTCATTGCAGTTTAGGTTATGTTTCATTGCAGTTTAGTTTTATTGCAGTTTAGGTTATGTTGCATTGCAGTTTACGTTATGTTTCATTGCAGGTTAGGGTGTGTTTCATTGCAGGTTAGGGTATGTTTCATTGCAGTTTAAGTTATGTTTCATTGCAGTTTAAGTTATGTTTCATTGCAGTTTTTAGATTATGTTTCATTACAGTTTGCATTATGATTCATTGCAGGTTAGGGTATGTTTCATTGCAGTTTAAGTTATGTTTCATTGCAGTTTAGGGTATGTTGCATTGCAGGTTCTGTCCCTTCTGAGAGACAGGTTATATTTCATGGCAGTTTTTTTTTTTTTTTTTCTCTCTGAAAGCTGTGTTGTTGTGCATCACAGTTTATGTCCCTTTTAGGACACACGTTTGTCCGTGTTTGTTTCCCCTTGCACCTGCTGTGTGTTCAGAAAGCTGTATTATGTTTCATTGCACTTTCTGTCCCTTCAGAAAGCTGTATTATGTTTCATTGCACTTTCTGTTGTTCCTAAGAGGCAAGATGCATCATAGTTTTTTTCTGTCTGAAAACTGTACTATGATGCATTGCAGTTTTCTTCGCATCTTTGGAAGCAAGCACGTTTGTTGCGTTGTTTTTGGCACTGCACTTTCTGTCTCTTCAGAACACTTTGTTATGTTTCTTTGCATTTTCTGTCTCTTCGAAAGCTGTGTTATGTTTCCTTGCACTTTCTATCTCTTCAGAAAGATGTGTTATGTTTCCTTGCAGTTCCTATCTCTTCTGAGAGTTGTGGCCAGTGCTTTGGAGCTGGAAGAGGTCAAAGGTCTCCGTGCTATGGCGCACCTTCCGCCAGATGAGCGGGAGTCGCTGAGCAAGGAGCGAGAGTCAGCCTGCGAGTTCATTGGCAGCAGGATCGAGATGCTGAAGGAACGCATCTCCCGCAAAGATGAGCTGCTGCAGGGCTATGAGAATGACCTGACCAAGCTGAGGTAAAACGTGTGTGTGTGTGTGTGTGTGTGTGTGTGTGTGTGTGTGTGTGTGCATTGTGTGTGTGTGTGTGTGTGTGTGTGTGTGTGTGTGTGTGTGTGTGTGTGTGTGTGTGTGTGTGTGTGCACATTCTTTGTGTGTATGTGTATGTGTGAGTGTGTGTGTGTGTGTGTGTGTGTGTGTGTGTGTGCATGCATTCTGTGTGTGTGTATGTGTATGAGTGAGTGTGTGTATGTGTGTGTGTGTGTGTGTGTGTGTGTGTGTGTGTGTGTGTGTGTGCATGCATTTCTTTGTGTGTGTGTGTGTGTGTGTGTGTGTGTGTGTTTCAGTCATAATGCATTTCATCTATTGGCTGTTTTGTGTAAAAAATTTGATGAAAGAGTTCATGCTGTTCCATGCCCCAACAAGGATCCAACACTTTGACTTTGTATGTTGACAGAAGTAACTGCTCTCTTTATCTTGCTTGTTCATCATCGTCATCATTTCTGAGATCCCACATTGTTATCTTTGCATCTCTTCTTTATCTGTCCTTCAGGCAGTCACAAGAGATTGCAGACAAGAAGAGTGCCCAAGTGGACAGTCTAGCGGTAAGTCCAGAAGGATGGATTGCTTGAAAATGGTTTTGGATGTTGTCGGGGACAAGAAACAGAATCATTCAAGACAGCACCCTTTTCGTCACCCATTTAGAGCTGCGCATCCCATAGGTTTTGAATGGATGTGCCTTTGTTTTCATAATTTGTTTGGTTAAGAAAAAATGTTTAAGCCAGTCAAAGAAAAGTAACTGAACCACATTCCCACAGCACCACAATAATTGTAAAAATGTAATATTTGTGGGGTATAAGATGTGCATGTACATATGAATCTTTTTGTTAAGATATTTTTTTTATTTGGCATGAATGGGTTAAAGTTATTTGATAATCATTGCTAAAGCAACAGGAGAAAACCTGTCATGGTTTATGCATATATATATCATCATAGATGAGGCGAGTCTTGCTGAAGTTCTGTGCTCTGGTGTTCTGATAATGCCAGAACTGGGAGAGACATGGACGCCAGCCTGAACATGTTTCCCTGGCTTTTCAGAACTACTTTCTCTTTCAATAAGAAAAGAAAGGTTCACCAGCTGCTGTGGCAAAGTGGTTAGCATTGCAGACTCCAGACTGGGAAGTCATGGGTTCGATTCCCATCAAAGCCATTTATTTGTGGAATTTTCTGCCCTGACCACTGCCCATCTAGAGCTGAGTTTGCTGTGGGCTCAACTGGGAAGACTGGAACCACACAGTTGAGTTTCATCCTCCTAATGGATACATCTATGAGAGTGTTGCTCAAATTTTCAGACCAACACAGCAAATCTTTGTATGTATCTCAGGCCTGGTTGAGGCTGGGATATATTATGAAAGAGAGCAAAGAGTGCAGCCCTATCATTCAGTCTCAGATCTGAATGGAAATCCGTAGCATCATCTGCATCATCCTCATTGGTCAGCATAGAAAAGATGTCTCAGATTATCTGCCTTTCATGCCCTGCTCACATAGCAACCAAAGCTTCAATCTCCTCTCTGTGTATACATCCTTGGTTTGGTTCTGTCAGGGTCACCGGTACCAGCAAATTCACAGGGACTGTCATTGGGTGGATGTGATGGTGCTGTCTTTAGGGAGAGCTCACTTAACATAACTTTGCAAGTATGTCATCAGTAAAGGGGTTAGTAGGTAGGGTCCTGCATCTGATGGATCAGAACAGGTGCTACTGAACACCACTGAAGTGACTGGGCGGCAGTGCAGTGTCTCCTTCAGTGGGTTGCCTTAAGATAACTCGACATTGTCTGCTCCCTGTGGATTGCTGGTGCTGGGGCTGTGGAGGAATAGGCCAGGCTGCGGCTGTGCTCAGGGGATCAGAATGAGATGCCTTTTGGGGTGGCGAGGAATGTGAGACAGTCAAAAGAAATGAAGGAAAGAAAACGAAAGTTCATTACAGGTACGGCAGTCAGTATCACAACATTTGAAAATCAGCTCTGTATTATTATTTTACCTTACATATGGATTTTTCACAAATTCAGGGGCATGAACTCAGTAACAGTGTCAAGGTTTTTTTTCATTTGACAGCAAGATGTGCGGAGCCGTGCTGAAGAAGCTCAGTATCTGCGTGAGACGCTGAACCGCCACGGGACCGGCTGAACCAAGAGAAACGACTTAACACTGCTATCAAACAGAAAAAGGTTGGCTCCGTTTGTTGTGTGAGAAACATCTGTACTGACTGATGAATTGGAAAAATAAAGATCATTGGGATGTATGTATGGGGCATTTGGTATTTCGAATTCAGTTGACGCTTTGCTTTCATAAGTCTATAAAGAAAAGGAACTCACCCAGCTTTCTATGAAGATTGTGGAAATAGTTTTTTTCTGCCCTAAGCAGTATGTACTCTTTTTTTCCCCACATATTTTGATCAGGTAATATTAAGAGCTTACATATGTGCAGAATGAAGACAGCACACAGAGATTTTCAGACATATTATAGGCATATCTATGGACAACATTCATAAGTTTTTTTTTTGTTTTTTTTAGTCCAAACATGCAGTGCAACTATGGTAACCAACATACATTAAAAAAAAACAAACATTATGCACTCTTGTGCTCACATGTGTACCTGACCCATACATAGATGTATTTGCCTGCAAACAGTTTAATCTTTACTAAATCTTTAGAATTAAATGGATTGGACTGTGATCCATTTAGTATTGGTGATGAATTCACTACAGCAACAAAAAAATCCATTCTTTTGATGTTCATTGAGCCTGTTCATGCCCCTTAGTGTGTCAGAACCTTTATTTGCTATCTTAGTACTTGTGCCGCCACCCCCACCCCCACCCCCCTTTTTTTTTTTTTTAAAAACAAAAAAGATGCATGATGTGGATGAAAAGACTGAAGAAGAGATGGAAGAGCAAAACCCACAACATCCCGGTGCTCTGACTTCTCTGATTATTGTTTACTCTTACCCAGGAATTCGCATATCTTTGATTTTAAAGGTTCACAACTTTTTGAACTTTTATGACACTGTCAGCCTCCACCTTCAAATGTCTGAACCTACTGAAAGTAAAACAAGAGAAGGCTATAGAGTGTCTATCCCTGTCCTGCGAGCTTGAAACATTTTTTTTTTTTAGTTGCAGCATCTGTATCATCAGCTTTTTGATCATTCTGTCTGTTGCTTGTGTAAAAACTGTGCCTCCTTCTTTGCACAGGATATCCTCACCCACTGTCCTTGTCATTAGAGTGGTTTATGGACCTCTCCCATGCTTTGTTTCAAAGCATCGTAAACTGTGTAGTGGTCTTCCTTGCTTGACTCCATGAATAGAGTGGAGGAGAATTTTAGTTTGATTCAACAGGCCATTAGACCTTTATTCCTGCTCAGTGAAGCCCATTTCAAAGTGTACGGTTATCAGTACAAAGGAAGCAAAAAAAAAAAAATGATTTACAATCAGAAAGAATATCTTTGAATATCCATATCAAACTAGCCTGCCTATTGTTTTTTAAGAAAACAAGTTTGGAGATAAGTTGGAAAGAGGTAGAAAAGGGAGACCTTGTACAAGACTTACATATTTATATATATATATGACCAAGGTACTGAGCAAGAGCAGATCACCCTAAATGCATGCCTGACTTCATTGTCAGTTTTGGCAGAGAGGTAAACACCATTTGCTAATGTCCAGTAATTTGCACTGTGTGCGTCAGGTGAATCATAAGTCAGTAGGAAGCTTTGGACATTGTGCTTACCAAAAAATGGGATCTGTAAAAAAAGCTGTTTTTCAAGATATCTGTTGTTTAGCATAATATATATTTATATATATTATATATAGAGAAAGATTCATTCTTGTCCATAAAGTCCCCTGACAAAGGCCTGACACAGGTCAAAATTTGGAATTGATTTATGAGTTTGTTGTGTTTTTCTTCGTTATTGTGCATGTATATATATGTATATATATATATAGAGAGAGAGAGAGAGAGAGAGAGAGAGACTATATATTGAGAGACAGTAGATAGTAGGTAGATGGATAGATATTGTATCATTTTGGATTTGTGTTTGCACAGAGTCGCTTTGAAAATTCGGGATGCAATGCTTTCAGACCTTCCACTTGGAGAATGAGCGGGCACACCTTCGACCTCAGTCAGCAGGGCCTTCTAGATCTCAGGAACAACAGGTGAGATTGACTGTATTGTTTGTGTGGGAATATTGACCACTTGCACTATGAATTTAGGATTTTAGGAATGGGTTGGGGAATGGGGGGTGGATTTCAATGGAAGTTTTTGTGTGATTTTATTGTTTATACAGCAGGTTTGGAGATTGGTCTGTGAAACTGAAATATCTGTGACAGTTTGCTGTCTATACATTCTGAAAAGATGAACTGGAATTTTAGACAGAGGGAAAGGTCTGCATCAATTGTGTGCAGAATGGAGATAAAACAAAACGTTTTCTTTTGGTCTTGATCTGCAGGTGACAACTTTCATGCAGGAGACGGTTGGAAAAGTCTCCACAATGTTATCATGAACCAAGTTTGATTTCACTCGTGCTTATTGTTCCCAAGAAAACGCCAATGAAAGCTCAACAAACACAGACGTCCAGACATCGGTTACATACTGATTGATAAGGACTGCAAGTACTCTCACCATGTGACTTCATACTGAACTGGCATTTTGACTGGAATCGTTTTGACAGCAGTTTTGCAACACTTCTTCTCACACTATAAGTTTTGAAGAGGATTTTCAGCCCAGATTGGCACATTTTCAATGTTTTTTTTTTAGAATGAATTTTGAAGAAGGTCACTTAAGCCAAGAAAATGAAATAAGAAATCCAGCTGGTGCAAAAGAGTCAGAACCCCAGGACTGTACAAACATCTGTGTTTTAAAAAAATGGTAGTTCAGAATATGGTACACAGTAGTTGTGTACATGTGCTTGTTTTCATTTTGCAGGGAGCAACAGAAGTATGTAAAAAAAGGACAGAAAGAGCTGATGAAACGCAAGAACTATGAGATCCGAACACTGAAGGAAGAATTGTGTGACAAGGAGCAGGCATGTGTACGACAGAGAGAAACGACTCATGTCCCTGGAAACCAGCATGGTGAGATGATGAATGTTACCCACATGGGCCAACTCACTCACTGTTGGCGATATTTTAACACATGTTACTGTTTTTAATCCCACCAATAATCCCTTGACTGTCAGGGAGTTGTTGTCCTCTGTATTCCTGAATGCCAGATGCATAAAATCAATTTCCGTTTGATCCCTCTGTGGTTAGAATAGCTCACAGTAGAAGAAAAACCGGCCAGTTATCAAAATATTTAGACAGAACTGACATGGAAAGCTGGTTTTTCCACTCTGTGGTATTCAGTGAGTGTTTTTATTCAAGGAAAAGTTTGTGCCAACACCTCCTATGATGGGGATGCCACCCATCAACCCCTCCACTCTGAGGCCCGTTTGACATGAATGTTCATTGACCATGTCAGGCAGCTACCAGTACACTTGGCCCAGCCATAGAAGTGGTTGGAACTGCCCATTTTGCATGTGCATGCTGTAAGACAGCTGTGATCAGACAACCTTTAGCTCCTAGCCCACACTGACCCAAGGCTTTAGGGATGGTGATACCCAGTAACTTACAGGTTTTGGTCACACAGCGGCTGGGTGTCATTGGTCATGTGTGATGAAGTAAATACAATCTGCTATGTGACTGGAGCATTTTTGAACACCCTCACCTGTAGTTTGTTGAGCAATTTTTGATGAAATTGTTATGTAAGATTTAGGTAAATCTTAAATAAATGTCACCGAACCGCCCAGAGAAACGTGGGACAAACGAGTCACAAGACAAACCACAACGCGTTTCGACCTCTTAGTCTTCTTCTTCAGGTGCAACAAACATGAAACAAATAACAAAAATGCACTTAGCTTTGATCGCTTCTGTGTTCAGCGCAAGAAAGAAGGCGTTTAGATTTGTTTAGATTTCCGCCTGCAGTCGTTTCACTTTGCAACTAGAACTAAGATTTAGGTGTTAGAGTGCCTGAGAAACCAAAGGCCAGTTCATTAATTTAACAGACAAGGCAGTCAAGAGGACAAGTATCCATGTTCCATCTTCAGAGACAAGTGTTGATGCGACTGATATTTTTGTGTCTCACCCCTCTTACCGGTCTGCTTCTAGGAAATGATGAAACAGATTGAACGTGAATGCAAGTAAGTGTATGAGTGTGTATTGTTTTTTAACGTCTTGCATGTAGACAGAAATCTTTGGTTTTAAAGTCTCACTTCAAGGTCTTTGAATGGATTGGAGTCTGTGCAAATGTTGAGTCCATAGAGCAAATCTTTCACCTAGATGTCGCAAGCAGGATTTGAATCCAGCACCCTTTGTTTCAAGAGAACAGTGTTCGATCCGCAGGATCAAGCAGGTCGTTGGAGTGTGTGTGTGTGTGTGTGTGTGTGTGTGACAGGGGGAGGGGGGGCTTTGGCATGAGTGTGTGTATGTGTGTGTGTGTGTGTGTGTGGGCCTTTGGCATGAGAGTGTGTATGTGTGTGTGTGTGTGTGTGTGTGTGGCTGCTCACATACAGGTGTATTTGCATATATGTGCATGTACTTTTAGATAAGGCATCACACAGCATCCTGTGTCTGTTGCAGGGTCTGGAATACCCTCTGGAAGCTGTGGAGTCATAACCAGGGCAGCAGGCTTTTTGCAATACCATCCCTTCTTCCATGCTGCGCCCTAATCCTACTTTCCTCTGTCTCAGCATCAGGGTATTTCATTGCGACGATATCCTCTCTCATGGCCTGCTTTGTGGCATTTATTGGGTGCAGGAGGTTACCAGTCCTGGGGTCATATTTATCATATTTTCCTAATTTCATACATTGGCATTATTATCCCCATTATTTTTTTCTCTCTCTCACACTTATACGACTGTACCAAGTGCTCGAACTTATTTTGAATGCAGGTGAGTAGAAGATGGAATTAAAGATACTGACCAATTAAGATGTCCTTTTCAATTTCTGGGAGAGTGAGCTCCCTTAGAAAGGTGTACCTCATCTTGATTTTGCTCTCAAGGTCACATTCATCATGTTTCAGTAAGTCCCTAAATTGGCATTATTATCACCATTAGCTTTTTGCCCCTCATTTATACAAATGTACCAAGTGCTCTGACTTATATTGAACGCACAAGAGCAGAAAGATGGAACTAAAGTTATTGACCAATTAAGATGTCCTCCTGAACTTCTGGGAGAGTGAGCTCCCTTAGAAGGGTGTAACTCATCTTGATTTGCTCTCCAAGGCCTTTTGTGGATAGCTGATGTGCTGGCTCACAACTCTCGATCTCTGGCAGGTGAATGTGCCTTTCAACATCTCCTGACCTGTTTCACGAGTGAGCTGACAGTATCAGCCCAATCGTGCCATCTGCTCCTTGCCTGCTGTCAAGAAGTAAAATCCTCATTACTGGTACCCTCCCGCTTTTGTCTGTTCTGACTATTTCAATGGAATCTACCCCCAGTCTTCGTGTATTTTTTTTTTTTTCTATTATCATTATTTATTATGACTGCTTTCGTTGTTGTTTTGTTCTTGATGGATGTGAATTACAGCATTCCTCACTATTACATTTCAGTCGCACGCTTACAAATGTGTCATTCTTTCGGGCAGGGGCATGCATGAACAGGTCAACAGTCATGTTTATGCAGGTAGCCATCACACTGACATGCATTTGCGTACACATGCATGTGTGCACACTCATTAAAACCAGTTTAGTGTCAGATTAAACCTTTGATTGTACTGACATTAAAGTGTGCATGCAGGTGCTTGCACACACACACACACACACACACACACACACTCACACATACCCCCAGGCACACACGTAAGGTGTCTCACGATTTGTTTTTGTTTTTGTTTGTTAGTTTTTTTTTTTTCTTAAATTTCGCGTGTCATCTGCTATAACTTTGATATGATTTGTCACTTGACATTTGTGAATGATGCAATAATAACCTTTTTCAGTATTGCATAATTTGTTGTATATGTTCTAATTTTGCTGATCCCGGAACTTTGAGATTGGAGTACAACAAGAAGATGACAACAGTGAGGTTAACATCAATGCATTGTTCAAACAACAGTCCATTGTTCAAACAACAATCCATTGTTCAAACAACAGTCCATTGTTCAAAGAACAGTCCATTGTTCACAAAAGCTTTGTTCAAGCTTAATTCATGTGTAGTTTGCTGCTTTTATGAACAGATGTTTACTGGTCTCTGTGTCTGCGTGCACGTTTGGCATGGATAGGAGGCTGGGTTTGGAGTGTGCGTGTGTGTGTGTGTGTGTGTGTGTGTGTGTGTGTGTGTGTGGTACTGGCCCTGTGTGTGTATGCATAGCTGCAGGGGTAGGGTTGTGCAGGAGGGTGGGTGTGTAGTGTGTGTGTGTATGTGTGTGAGTGTTTGTGTATTAATGTGTGCGTGTGTGTGCACACATGTGTGTGTGTGTGTGTGTGTGTGTGTGTGTGTGTGACTTTTCTTGTCAGAGTCCTGAATATTTACAGCATTAATTCATTCAAGGCTATCGGTCTCTTCCCTTCTCTGATCTCATCTCTGGCCAGAGTATACCATTGATCCTCTGTGTGTGAGATTGAGCCTGCCCCATGGATTTATAGACACAGGACCTGACCGACTCCCACCGCAATGCTCTCAAGGTGTAAGATGTATTTATTCTCTTTCTACTTTGTCTGGCATTCCAGAAAGTCAGAATGCCAGATTCAAGTGAGTGGAGAGAGGCGTGCAATCCTTCCACAGACTTTTTTTTTATCTGGAATGGCACCAGACTGGGCCTCGTGGGCCAGTCCTACAAACACCCTTCCTTTGAGCATTGATCTTCATTCTGTGGAGATGGAAGAGGAGTTTGCAGTGCCTCTGGTGAGCTGATAGGGCTGTAGTGCCTGGTACTTCCTTTTTAGAATAATCTGCTTGGATACTTCACCCTCAGCTGGGCTAAGAAATCCATTGAAAAAAAAAAAACTGAAGAGAAGAATGAAAAAATATAAGGGACTAGTGTACTGTATGTGGATTTGAGCAAAAAAAATCTAACGAAAAGGCAAGATTACAAATGGATATTGAACTGTGTCCATGATCCATTGTTTTAAGAAACCTTTACATATTCATATACTGTATCCATGGATTTTTTTTCTTTTTAATCAGTTCTGTATGCTTTCTGTTAAAGATTGATGGATGCCGGGATAACCGTCTTTCATTTTGTGATTATACCAGTGATGCTTTATATATTTCTTTTTCACTCATTTATTTTGTCACATTTTGCTTCTTATTGGGCTAATATTCCTCTGAGAGCCTCTGTCTGTACCCTCTATCCTCCCTTCAACCTCCTCTCACCCTCCCTTCCCTCCCTCCCCTGCCCTGCCCTCACCTTCCCCTGCTTTCCTGTCTCTGCCTGTCTAACCTGAAGGGAACGATGGTCTCAAAGCTTGGTCGTGAATGATCTGATTTGATGTGTACTGTGTACTACTTTTTTTTTTTTTTTTTTCATTTTCCTGGAAATGAAGTGTTCCAGTGCCTGACTGTGATATTTCAGTCTGTTCAAAGTCATTTTAATCAGAACGTTGTATGCCTGCCATTTCATGTATTCATCCTTTTGATAAATTTGGGTTTTTTTTTTTGGTTGTATCCCACAGTATGTGGCTGCTGCTTCTTCCCAGCAGCCCCCCCCCCCCCCCTCCCCCCCCCATCTCATCTTTTCACATTGTTTGAATTAATTTCACCGTTGTATGTAGCAGTTAGTTTTGCACTGCAGTACTGTATTGTAAATTTTTTTTATGTTATTGTCTCCTATGCATGGAGTAATATGTAAAGCCTTCATGTTATGTACAGATGGTGCGTACAAACTAATGTACCAGAATTATGGGGCCATGGGTTGTACTGTGTTTTTTTTTTTCCATTACTGTATCAAATGGAGTCGTATTCTAAAAGAGGAGAAAAAATGTTTTGAGCGTGTTTTTTTCTGTTGTTTTTTTTTTTATGTCTTAGGAAACTGTCTTGTGTGATGAGTTCAGAATCTGTGTTTTCTGGTGCCAGATCCTTTAATAAGTTATGGGAGTGTAATTCACTGTCTGAGAGAAATTTATGTGCCTGTATAGGCTAACGCCAATAGTTGTTTTCAACCTTGTGAGAGATTTATGCGTGTGTTGTTGTGTGTCTTAATGAATACACATTTTACGAACTGCCCAAAAAGTACGAACTGCCTCAATTATGGCTTTAAAAGGAAAATCACAAATAATGTTTTGTGAAGCAAATATTTGATAAAGTGAAAGCTTTCTCTTAAGTTTACCTTTTTTTTTTTTCCCCAAGACTGGCAGGAGAAGGAAAGCATGATGAAGAAAGAGCAAAGGGGGTGGGGAGCAGTTGGTACCAGGTTTGGTTTGTTTGTTGTAGGATTATCATTGCAAAAGAAGATATGGGGATTCCATTTTTAAGTCTACGACTGCATGACAGGGCCGTAGTCTATGCTTCTTTTCATAATACGTCTCAGCCTCAGTCTGAAAGATACTGCAGTGTTGGTCTGGGATGTTTAGCAACATCCACAGAGACATACCTCTGAATGGGATGAATGTTTAAATACTTTGGGTAGGAATCTGTCAGCGCCAAAACATTCTACAAATAAGAGTTTCCGTTGGGACTTGAACTCATCATGACCTCCTCCTCGTTTGCAAACCGCATTATGATCCCCTGCATCACAACAACAGGGGTGGGGTTTAGGGGAGTGTGTGTGTGTGTGGGGGGAGGGGATCTGCATTTTTCATCTATTGCATTTTTCTTTTTTCTTTGATGAGCATTCGTGTTT
>JADBJO010001763.1:97500-100000 GCA_016801955.1 Conus betulinus
TACGGTGTTTTCCTGCTTTGGTAGCTGCTGAAAGGTTCCAAGTTCCCCTGAAAGGAAGACTGATCCACATTTGCAGAGAAGCAGAGGGTCTGTAAGATAATACACAGAGGGGGATTGATTACAAATCTGTATTTTCCGAGGATAGCAGGGAGATAAGCACATGTTGTTGATTTTTATTTATTTTTTGTTTTATCCTGGTAAATAGTCTCACTAAAATAGAAAATAGTAACTCACAAGGGGGAGGGGGGTGCGAGGGGCAGAGTGGAGGTTTGCACAAGCAAACTCACGTGCCACAACCTGTGATCATTTCGGTCTGGGAGAGAAAAAAAAACGAAAAGAACAGAATCTGTATCTTACTCTGTTACGACATAAGTGTGCACCATGATATAATATGCTTCTCTTCAAAAGGATTAATTCCAAGCGAGTTTGTTCACACACATTTGTCCGTGAAACTTCCCAAAATATCCGTCCTTCACCAGTTTAGTGAGATCTTGTTTGCAAGCTCCCATAAATTAGACAGAACGGTCGAAGGGGTGGGGTTGGGAGGTTGTAGGGAGAGATGTGATTGGGCGGGAGGGGGGGGGGGTGAATCGCACAGAGAGAGAGAGAGAGAGAGAGAGGGTTGACTAATCTGACGCAGCCAGCTAAATATACGTCCTTCACCTCGAACGGAGGGTGTGGTCATGTTAACCAATCGCTTGCTTCAGCGTTTCCCAACCACCGGCACGTGTTGCCCATGTGCCTCCTAAGAGCGTCCCCTCCCCAACCCCCTTGCCTCCCTCCCCCCACTCACCTAGCCCCCCCCGCCTTACACCCCCCACCCCCCCCCCCCCCCCCCCCCCCCCCCTGGACCATCTTCAACTTTCTTCTCCCTCCCTCCCAACTGTTCTTTACTCGCCGTCGCCCCCGTCCCTTCCACTTATTACTCCCGCCTCCCCTAATTACCGAGGCCGCAACCCGAACTGTTCCGCCCCCTCCCAAGCTGTTCCCTCCCCGGACAGTAAAGGCACGGCGACATTCTTCATCTGCCGCCTAAGTTGTTTCCCACCAGGTATGCGAGGAGTGTGCCTGAGCTGCCCCCCTCCCCACTTTCATGTGGATAACTCCGCCAAAACAACCCTTTTTCCTCTTCACTCCCACCAACCCCATATCCCTATCCCCCAAATTCCCATTAACTGTGAAGTAGGTATCAACTGATTCTCCGATTTCATGTTAAAAAAAAAAAAAGAAAAAAAAAAAAAAGAAAGAAAATGTTGAAAAAGGATAAGAATTGAAAACAGTAAAAAGACACCGACAGGAATGGAGTTCGGCACCAAGCGAAGTGAGTACTTCGGCAAACTCCAGTGCTCATGGTGAGTGTCGATTGTCAGTATGACTTGCTCAATAGTTATTTGAATGGGCCACCTAGTTTAAGACTGTCGTATCGTTTTTTGGCGCATTCATCCACATCAGTAACCATAATGCTTACCATGTATTGATGGAACCTCGGCAAACGCACGATGTATGTGTGTTCATCAAACATCAGTTCCTTTGAAAAGAGGCACTGAGAGGTTCTCAGATCATGTACCTTTCAAATCAAATGTACATTGATATTCCTTCCGTTGGTGTTCGTTGATTTCTGAAATGGGACGTTACAGCATAGTTTTTGCTTTGGTTCCTGGTCATGCCAGCATTTGAAGCAATGAGATAATTGATCAACGTGCTAGGAATACTGAAAATAAAGAGTTGAGCAGACTTTCTATTCCTACACCGATCTGAAAGTTAACACTCAGACTTTTAGGAAAGACCTCTGACAAGAGGACTGGAACAAGCAGATGGAAACAAAACTTTTTCAGTTCTGTCCAACCTCTAACGAGTTTTGAACCACGTGCCACTAGTGGCCACAAAGAAGGGACAGTTTCGTGTTGGTTTCATGCATGCCACTTTTCTACACTTCTCCGTAACTGTTAAAAGGTGATCGAAGTTCCGCAGTACATCCCGTGTGGTGTGTACCACTCACTATGAAGCATGTTTCTTACAAAGTGTTGGGACTTAACATGATGCCAGACATAAACACTCAGCAGACACCATGAAACCCTTGTTGAATATTATCCCATCCGATGTGATTTTAGAGTTTCTATAAGGAATCAACATTTTTCTTCTGATCCAAGATTTTTTACAAGGAAAAAAACATTACGGAAAGTTATCGCGTTTTTAGAAAATCTGTTTGAAGGAGTCGTGTGTACGAGATTTTTGTCCCCAGACACCTATATAAATAAAGCCTGTGACAAGGTGACAGCCCTGATATAGCCCTTGCGGTCGGCTGTGCTGTGAACAACATTAACTAAAATTCTTCTTCTTCTTCTGCGGTCGATCTCATTTGGCTTTGTCAAATCTTCAATCCTGTCGCCACAATGAACCCTACAGTCTTCTCAAGGTCTTGACGGCTGCCCCAAAGCTGCATTTGCAGCTCTACACCCTCTGGCCAGGTTTGACGCCACAGAACATCATGGGGTGGACT
>JADBJO010001763.1:105000-107500 GCA_016801955.1 Conus betulinus
CTTACTTGTGTCGCCCAGTTACGTCTTCCGTTTTCATCATGCATCACTAGCATGTCATAGCATTTTTTTGGGGTATCTCTCGGTGGACAGAGAAAGGAGCCTGCCCCAGTACCTGATCATACACACGTAAGTATCTATGTAAATAGGAAATCTACCACATTCTCCGATTGCAATGTTATTTTTAACGTCCCTGCCAACTCCTAAGATCATTTTGCATATTTAAATTGTACTTTTTCAATGGCCTCAAAAAACGCTGAAAACCCCATACCTCTGAACCGTACAGCAGAATGGGTTTAATTTTTGACATCAAATATCTTAAATACAATATCCACTGGCAATGACTGCAGCTTAAAGAAGAAACCTTTTGACACCTGCAACCGCTCGCACTGCTTTTCCTGATAAGTTATCAACACATTTTGACCAGTTTAGTGTGGCAGAAAAAAATATAACACCCAAGTAATTGTAATGAGGTTCGACTTCAATCTGCCTGCCAGCAAAGAACCATTGTTCATAATGCCTCAGAAATCCACCATTTTTAAAAACAACAACTTTTGTCTTTTCCATATTGACTTTGAGACCCCATCTATGGCAGTATTTTTCTAGGCATTCAATTTTCTTTTGTAGGTCAATCACAGAATCAGAAACCAGTGCAATGTCATCTGCATACATCAAAAGAAGAATGCCTATTTGATCTGAAAAAAAAAACATCAATACCTCGTGTGTCGGAGTTAATCAAAGCAGTCTGCAATTCAGATATGAAAAGAGAAAATAACAAGGGACTTAGATGCAGCCCTGTCTGACTCCTGACATACACTCAAAGTAATCAGTAATGTTATACCCAACTCTAACTGCCGCTTTTACTTGTTTGTACATACTGGAAAGTGTTTGAAACATTTTCCCGTGAATCCCTTTCTGCAACAGAAGATATAATAAATTCGATCTTTCAATGCTGTCAAAAGCTTTAGAGAAGTCAACGAAAAGAGTATAGAAGCGCCCTCCTTTTTTAGTAAGGTATTTTTGAACCAATGACTGTAGTGAAAATATATTATCTGTCGTACTGTAGCCCTTTCTAAATCCTGCTTGAGCTTCCGGTATGTTCCCTGTTGCTTCAGTAAAATCTCTTAATCTGCTATTCAGAATTGTACTGTATAGTTTGCTTATCGTATATTTAACAGTGATATTCTCTCTAATTTTCGGTTTTTCTGTAGTCACCTTTTTTGAGAAGCGGAAAAATCAACCCTTTTGTCCAACTTTCCGGGTACGACCCGGTTTCAAACACCTTGTTAAATAGCACACACAAAAATGGTACCAAAAGATCACTGAGAACATGAAACACATCAGAAGGCACACCATCAGGTCCAGGAGCTCTGCCTTTCTTAGTATCCTTTATAGCTTTGCGAATTTCGTTTTCGGAGATTGCTTCTTCTAGATGTATATGTACATTATGGCATGACTGACAAACCTCAGGGTTATGGTTCTTTAAAACATCATCAACCTCTTGCAGAATTCAGCATCAATAGCCGACTGCTCAGGATTTAGCAAGTCACGAAAGTATTTATACCATGAACTTGCACTGATCGTAACAGAACCATTAGAAATGATGCTTGTTAGAGATTTAACCTTTCGCCAGAACGATTTTGAATTCTTGTCAATACAAACATGACTCAGGTCATTTAGAATTTGTATTTTCTGTTTTTCTTGTTTCATTTTCACATAGAGATTTGAAACTCTTTCTTTAGATTTAGGTATTCATTCAATCCTTGCAATCATTTGAAAATCTCCACAATCTCAGTTGCCTATATTTACTGTTTTTTGCACGTTCACAATCATCGTCCCACCACGAGGGCTGAGAACGAGTTTTTTTCTTCTGCCTTCCTACTGTTACACTGGACAGCTGCTCTCTGCAGAAAATCAACAAGACAATCTGATCCAGCATCGACTCCTTGTTCAATAGCTGTCAGAAAGTTTTCAAACTCTGTTTCTTGATGTTGACGTAAGTAGTCGTAGGAAGAGTCCTTCCACAAAAGCTTACATAGTTTTTTCCATAGATATTTCATCATTATCAGTAATGTTGTCTGTGCACATTGAAATGTCATCAAAAAATGATGTTACTATTGGAAAATGGTCTGATTCACATCTATCAACAACTTTAAAATTCATTATTAAATCAAACAAAGGCTTTGAGGCAGCACAATAATCAACAACGCTCATTCCACAATTAGCAATACACGTTATTTCCCCCTCCCAATCACCTTTCGTACGACCATTGACAATAAACAGATTGTATTCTTTTAACAATTCAATAAATTTTTGGCCGAAATTGTTCCAGGCACGATCTTTTGATCAAAAGTGTGTGTGTGTGCGTGTGCGTGTGTGTGTGCGTGAGCGCGTGCATTTGTGTGTGCGTGCGTGCGTGTGTGTGTACGTGCGTGCGTGCGTGCGTGCGTGCGTGTGTGTGTGTGTGTGTGTGTGTGTGTGTGTGTGTGTGTGTGTGTGTGTG
>JADBJO010001763.1:112500-120000 GCA_016801955.1 Conus betulinus
GTTCATTTTTAGATGTACAGGAGGAAACTTGAGAGAGAGAGAGAGAGAGAGAGAGAGAGCCTAGAGAGAGAGAGAGAGAGAGAGAGAGAGAGAGAGAGAGAGAGAGAGAGAGAGAGAGAGAGAGAGAGAGAGAGAGAGAGATCATGTGTTCAGTTGTTTTTGTTGTTTCAACTTCATTTCCAGTGTCCTTATTCATATATTTCATACCTTTCTCTTCTGTCTCTCGACGTCTCTGCCTGTTTGATTCTCATATTTACACACACACACACACACACACACACACACACATTATGTTGACAGTTTCATTGGCTAGTACTTTCGACCAGCGTACTCTTCTGTTTCCTCTCTCTCCTCCTCTCTCTCTCTCTCTCTCTCGATCTCACACACGTCCGACCTTTGCTCCCACTGGCTACGCAGAGGCGGAGCTAAAGTTAGCTGGGTGACCGAGTTTCTCAAGGGGGGTAGCCCTGACGAGCTTGTAACTCGCGCACGCCATTGTGCGCAGCTGAAGCAGACACTTGTTGGTTGCCGACAGATTTTGTGCCAGTTTAGCGCCGGTTTGCCTGCCAAGGAGGAACAACTGCCTAAAGCAGTCGCCAAGCGATTTCAAACAATAATTGGTAACTAAAAGGCAGCCAAACCGCAGTTGTTTGTTCTTACTCACGAGCGAAGTACTCATACGGTCACGATCGTGTTTGCGGTTTCCTGTAGATCTGCAGGCAAACGCCACACCGCTCGCTCAGAATCTCTCTCGCCGTTTCGGGTCGATATTTTTCCCAAACGTAAACAAGACCGACCAGCGTTCGGGAAGGACAAACCGAAAGATCATCCTTTGAAGACAACTGAGAGCCTGAGTGAAGACCTGCTGTGTTTTTCAAGGTGAGAGAATGTTTTGGTTTTCTTATCGTTACACTAAACGTAGGCTGTGCGTTCTTCTCCAGTAAGCTTACCGGGTAATAGATCTTGGTTGTGTATTGATCACTATAGGCCAGCTGCTGGCTTTTATACTCCAGGAATATACGCCAAATTGCCACACGCCTAGGTCACAGGCCCCAATTAATAATAGGCAATGTTTACAAAATTCTCCAAATTGGAACACTGCTTCAACTCGACACACAGCGTTTGCTGCTTAGAAATATTATGCGATCAAGGGGTGAGGTGAGTGGGGATCGTTGAAGATACTCGTAGTTTTTAGATTCAAACAGGTCTTTGTGATGTCGTTTTATGGATGTACTTGTAATTCATTTGTTGCCTAGTTATTTGTTAAACGCTTAAACATACAGACTTACTCGTGGAGCCTCAAACTCTTCACTTGGGTAAGGGGCATATGCGTAGGCCTACATTCATATGCAATAGTAACATATATCGCTGATTATGTTTTACATTTCACATGCATTTTTGTTCAGCTCACAAGTGTTGTAAATTTGTCAAAACACATGCCTCATGATAGTTGAAGGCTGTTATCATTTATTAATTTTTTTTCTTCATCTGCGTAAGCGATTGCTTGCTTAAAGCTAATGGACACATACACACATATAATAATGTTTTTTTTTTTTTTTTCATCATCTGCGTAAGCGATTGCATTGCTTAAATCTAATGGACACATACACACATATATGCGCGCGCGCACGCTCACACACACACACACACACACACGCACGCATGCATGCAAGCACGCTATGCACACGCACGCACACACACACACACACACACACACACACACACACACACACACACACACACACACACACACACACACCATTTCAAATTGCGGTGTTGATGACAATCAGTAAGATCGATAGTTAGCGGCATGATATGTGGCTGCTCATTCCACACCACTTCACCACCACATGTTTTTCACCTTGATACATGTGTGTGTGGGTGGGTGGGAGGGTTGGGGGGGGGGGGGGGTATTAGTGATGGAACGGAGGTGCATGCACGTGGCACATTTTTCCTGCACACGTGCGTGTGTGTGTGTGTATGTATGTGTGTGTGTGTGTGTGTGTGTGTGTGTGTGTGTGTGTACACATAAACGTGCACGTTTCGGGATTCTTTTATACAGTCTGCTCTGTTCTTCTTGCGCCTCCCTCTCCCTTCGATCTCTGTCTTTTTCTTTCACACCCTGACAGACATGCGTGCGCGCGCTTGCGCGCGCGCATACACACGCGCGCGCGCGCGCGCGCCTTTCGTAACAGATGGGCATAACGTATTGGAAAAGCGTGACGGAAGATACTCACTTGCCAACAAAATTGATTCTGCGTTGAGTCATCCCTCACAGGTGGTGACCTACACATAATGTCAAGAAAAAAGGGGGGAAAAAAGGTAATCAACAAAACGATTCAATTTAGACAACAGCAGTCCTGCTATGTCGCATAACTAGAATTCATCCAGCAAAACATAAAGATCCATACTCGTTTATAAATAGAAGACACGTGCCGCTAGAGCAAAAAATAAACAATTAAAAAAGGATTCTAAAGTTTAAGGAAGACTGTCGGTATCATCATGTTGGTGGTGACTTAGCTGTCGTCTCGCAGAATGTGGCTGTCAGGTCGTCTGGTGAGAAGTTCGGTGACCTTCAGATTTTAGGTCCCAACCACCCCCCCCCCCCCCCCCCCCCCCCCAAAAAAAAAAAAAAAAAAAAAGAGGTGGTTATCTGATGGTGTATACCCTTCCTGATAGGAAGGGAGGAAAGGGGACACACACGCGCGCGCGCGCGCACGCACGCACGCACGCACGCACACACACACACACACACACACACACACACACACACACACACACACACACACACACCACACACACACACACACACACACACACCAAATGGAAATCAGAGCGAGAGACAGACAGACAGACGGAGAAAGAGACACACACACGCTCTCTCTCTCTCTCTCTCTCACACACACACACACACACACACACACACCACACACACACACACACACACACACACACGGAACTAGTTTGATGTATAGGTTCCGATTAAATGCTTTTAGAACAAAGTATTCTAAAAATACACATTGCATATGTGGCAACTAAGATAAAGTTAGCAGATCAGTTGTCAGCCAGTGCACCATTATCCACTGAAAAATATTTTAAATAATCACTCATTACTTTGCGTGTGTTCTCTGAAATTTTTAATTCCGGTCCACTTGGTATCTATCTCTGATGTACTTTAAACTGACATTGTTGTGTTGTACGACATTAATATAAAAAGAGTTACGATTATATGATATATGTGGTATCCCCCCCCACCACCCCCCACCCTCCCACTCCCTTCCTCTATTCCGTCCTCCTTCCACCCTGATGCCCCCCATCCCCCACCCGCAAACTTTCTCCTCCCCCACCCCTCTCCCTGCATTATGCTCCAATTCTACTAAATTTGTTTTCATTTCATATACTTTAATTCCCCCGATCAACATACACTCAAGGCTAGATAGGCGACCAGAATAAGTAAATATCTACCTATCTTATAACAGAGTCCTCTCTCTCTCTCTTGCACACACACACACGCGCGCGCTCGCGCGCGCACACACACACACACACACACACACACACACACACACACACACACACACCACACACACACAATCATATATATGTTTTCCCGTCAAATAACACTTATAGTGAATAGACGTTAAACTAAAGAACTAACTAACACACACGGAATTAAGAGAGAAAGAGAAGACTCGCAGCCCTCCCCCCCCCCCCCCCCCCCCCCCCCCCCAAAAAAAAAAAAAAAAAAGTTTATTTTGCGCACCAGCAGGCAGGGTTCAACCGTAAGATTCGAACTGGTCAGTATTCTGCCTCTGAGCATTAATTTAGCAGGCATCCCTTGGTGAGCGGAGAGAACAGACGTCTTAGTATACGTGACAAGTGTGAGGTGAGGTAGGGAGAGGGAGATGGGGGTAAGTGGGGAGGGGGGAGGAGGGAGGGCGGAACAAAAGCATTGAAAACTTCCCATCAACAAGGTCAGCCATACTGCTTGTACGGATGGGTCGAGCAGACTTACAACTGACCACTCGCCTTGTCAGGAAGTCACAGTGAAAAAAAAAAAAAAAAGAAAGAAAGAAATGACGGATGATGAATTTTGGAGAGATTTCGAGATGAAATGAGCCGCCTCGATCGCTTGGCGAAGAATTTGGTTGGAAAAGGCTCGCATTCATTGCAGTAAAATGACTTGTGTCTCGGGAGTGTTGACTGAGGCTTAATTTGTCAGCCAGTGAATAAGTAAATGAGCAAATAAATAAAAAGAGTTAATAAATAAATAAAATAATGAGTAGATAAACGAGTAACACACAAGTGGATACAGACGCAACAAAAGACTAGAGGGTGACTGGAGAAAGAAACTGTGTTTTTGTGGTCTCATTATGTCCGTGATTTTTTTAAGCCCGTTTTTAGCCCATGGTGAGATTTCATGAGGGAAGACTTGAAGGCGGGTCGTCACAGTACGGCTGATTTTCCTTTTTTTTTTTTTTTCTTCGAACATCATCACAGCGTGTTTTGCGGTCTGCACAGGTCGGGTCAAAGAGAGGAGGGAGGAGGGTTAAGTGGAGGGTGGGGTGGGGCTGGGCTGGGCTGTGGGAGAGAGAGAGAGAGAGAGAGCGCGCTCGGAGACTTGATCTAAACGGGGAGGTCGCCCTGGCAAATAAGGGGAGAGCTATCCGCAGTTCAGCTAATGTCGGCGGAAGGCCATGAACGCAGTGGCCCTGGGAGACGATAGGAGAACAACTCTTTGAGTTGAAAGGCCAAGCGAGCAGATGGGTCACCACCGCGTGTCGAGTTGCAGGTCACAGCGACCCGTTCACGCACGCACGCACGCACTACGTTTTCAGTTGTAACTTACCTGCATAGAAAGAACCAAGAATACGGGCTACTCTCCCTTTACGTTGCAACAAAAACCTAGGAAGGTTCCAGCAACGTATTTATCCTGATCCTGGTCTGCACACACACACACACACACACACACGCGCACGCGCGCGCGCGCGCAGGAATACGCGTACGCACACGCACGAACGCATGCACGCACACTGTCAAAAACGTTCACACACAAATGTTTCGGGAATGTTTTTTATGTTCACTTAAAACCTCTCTTCCTCCCCCTCACTCTCTCCCTCCTTGCCTCCCTCTTCTCCTCTCTCCCTTCCTTCCTCCACCCCTCTTCCTCATTCACCTCACAGATGGATAAAGATGAAAAAGAGGCAACGTGCACATCATTCCAAGTATATAAAACCAGTTTAAGTGTTGGTCGTTCGGTGATCATGACAATCCTCTGTGTGTGTGTGTGTGTGTGTGTGTGTGTGTGTGTGTGTGTGTGTGTGTGTGTGCGTATGTGTGCATGTGTGCATGCATGTGTGAGTGTGTGCATTCGTGCATGCATATGTGTGTGTGCGTGTGTGTGTGTGCGCGCGTGTGTGTGTGTTGTGTGTGTCTAAAGCTAATCTAATAAAGCGTAAAGTGTAAAGTGTAAAGCTAATCTAATGTAATTAATGCTTAAAAAGTGGCTTTGACCTTAATTTACTGCTGTTTTCTTTGTTAATGATATGACATTATAATCAAGATCAGCCCTAAAGCAGAAATCTGTTTACATTCTCTATGTAAGCAGTATGTGAGACTGATAATAGACTTATGGTGCATATTCATTCGTTTTGTCCCTCAGAACAGCTTGTGCTTAAATGTTGCCATAAAGCCAGACGTCAGTGGGGTTTATGCTACTGTAATCACAATCGTGTCAGACAGGAGAGCATCAGTCTTACTGTCACATACATGTGACGAATGAGCAGACATCGTGTGTGTGTGTGTGTGTGTGTGCGTGTGCGTGCGTGTGTGTGTGTGTGTGTGTGTGTGTGTGTGTGTGTGTGTGTGTGTGCGTGCATGCCTCATCTTTCGTGTGTGTTTGTGTGTGTCCCCATGTGTGTCTTGTGTGTGTGCCACAGTGTGTTCCTCATCTTTCATGCTGCCTTTAGTGCAAAACAGATGTACCCATTCATCCCAGCTGCCAGGGATGAAACTCGCCCACCCTTACTTAGACAGGAATTTCTTGTTTGGGAAACTCCCGAGTATGGTATTCTAAACCAGATGTACCCACTTCATCCCAGCTGTAGGGCCGAATGGTATTCTCACCCACCCTTATTTAGACAGGAATTTCTTGTTTGGGAAACTGCCGAGTATGGTATTCTCACCCACCCTTATTTAGACAGGAATTTCTTGTTTGGGAAACTGCCGAGTATGGTATTCATTTCTCCACGGACCATGCAGTTTTCAATGAGCACATTCTGCTCTGAAGGACTCAGAGGTAGTGTTCACTATTGATGATTCGTAGTAAGACCATGATTTTGAAGTTCAAGAGTGCCAGTTGCAACGCTCTTGTCTGTCTCCTCATCGCTAAAAGTTGCACACCGAGGTGGGTTAGATGGGGAAGGGAAGAGAGGGGGAGAGAGGAGTGAGACGGGGGAAGGGGAAGGGTATCCTGGACTGTACCAGAGGATTTAATCCTCCAGTCGGACACTTTAATTCAGTATGGAGATCTGTCTACACAGTGATGACATAGGAGCCCTCAACTTAACTTAGCAATTTGATGAAACCAGCAGGAACGTGAGTGACAACAGAATTAAAGGCACTAACACTACAACCATGTCTTTTCGAGTGTGTGAAGAAAAAAAAAAAACTAACCTAGGAAACGGAAATAGACTTACTGTAATCAAGGTACTTAAGAAGTAAAAAAAAAAAAAAAAAAAAGGATAAATCGAAAAAAAAAAAAAAAAACTGTACAGAAAAGTAGTGAAGATAGTAATTGCTTTCAGTGTATGGAATGCGTTTAGCCAGCAAGAAAGGTATTTGTCAAAAATAAAACGATCATTGGAGCGATACAAAAAAGAAGTGGAAGCATGAAGGCATTACAATCGTAACGTATACAAAGAGTCAAAGACAATACAGTTTACTACAAAACCAGCTTACTTAGCGAACAACGCCTTGGCACACAACCAACAAAAATGGGAGAAACCTGTTGACCTGTTCTTCAGTCAGGCGAACTAGAGACTCCCCCCACGGGGTTAAGGGAGAGAATTAGAAGAGGAGACGGGACAAATTTGAAATATGCCGCCTATAAACTATAGCTAGTACTCGCGTTGATTTGATGTATATTAATACTTTTAGATATTTGTCACTTTTGCTGTTTTTTTTTTTTTTTTTTTTGTTGTTGTTGTTGTATTGATGCAAAATGCTTAACTGAGGAGAGAGAGAGAGAGAGAGAGAGAGAGAGAGAGAGAGAGAGAGAGAGAGAGAGAGAGAGAGAGAATCTTCATTGCAGGGGGGCAAGGAAAAGTAAGTTTAATCAGATTTGTTATTTTAGTTTATTTTCCTCTTAGTCCCCGATGGCTTTGGTATGACGCTTTGCAGTCGGCTGGGCTATAAACAATATCACAGGTGCATCGTGAACGTGCCTGAAGATTGAAACTGGGGCAAATTGATGTGGAATCGGCCAGACGAGTGCCTGAAGAA
>JADBJO010001763.1:125000-127500 GCA_016801955.1 Conus betulinus
CCTCCTCTCCTTCCTCGTGGGATGGTTGTTATCTCCTCTACTAGTCTATCCTTTGCGGGTCTTTTAAACCAGAATCTGTACAGGAAAGAAACAGGTGCCTGATTTTCAGAGAAAGGGTAGAGATCTCCTCCATCCCGCTTCTGGCGACCATCGTCAAGGAAAGGGTAAAAAAGGAAAAAGGAAGAAAAGATAAGCCGTGTTTGCTTCCCATCTTGACTGTCGTTGTTCTGGTGGTGCTGGTGTGGTATAAGAGAGATACCCTGGTTTCCTGGCAGGGTTATTTATGCCTGTCTGCCGTTGCCTTCGTGGGAGTGGACGTTAAACCTGAATAGAACAAACGCTAGGGGAGGGAAAGGTTCGGGGGGGGGGGGGGGGGGGGGGGGGGGGGGTGGGTGGCGGGCTGTTTTTAACGTTACTCTTACTGTGGGCATCCAGATTTATCTCTTTGTCTCGGTCTCTGCGTTTGTCTGTCTTGGTCTGTCTGTCTGTCTGTCTCTGTGCAAAAATAGTACGCCATCTGTCTGACTGTATCTCTCTCCGTGTCTCTGTTTCTGTCGCTCTCTTCAATCTCTCTCTCTCTCTCTCTCTCTCTCTCTCTCTCTCTCTCTCTCTCTCTCTCTCTCTCTCTCTCAACGTGTGCGAATGTGTGTGTGTGTGTGTGTGTGTGTGTGTGTGTGTGTGTGTGTGTGTGTGTGTGCACGCCGTATGTATGCTGATCTCTGTTCGAAATTCCCATCCTGTAAGAAAATTTTTCACTGACGGTTCCAAGTCTGAAGATGGAGTGGCCCGTGCAGCCTATTGCCCTAGTGCTCCTTCTCAAATACTGTTAGGACATATTCCTTCAGATGCTTCCGTTTACTCTGCTGAACTTGCAGCTCTGGTTCTGGCGCTGAGGATAATCTCTCAATCTATGAAGAGGGACTTTCTGGTTCTGTCGGATTCGCGGTCAGCTTTGGAGGGCATAGCTGGCCGCAACCTCCATCATCCCGGACTTCTCCACTTTTTAAAAAAACTTTTTACCAGGTTGAAAGTGGAGGGTTACAACAGTGTTCTGGCTTGGGTTCCCGGTCATGTTGGCATCGGAGGGAATGACATAGCTGATCGCCTGGCCAAGAATGCCACAACACAGGAAAATTGTCTAATATATCCCCTGCTCAGATCTGAAACCAAAGATTAATTATTATGTCAGGGACCTCTGGCAGGAGGATTGGAATACATACATGGATAACAAACTCTTTCAGATCCGTCCTAATCTAAAGGAGGTCCTCTCATCTACGTCTGGTGGTCGTAAAGAAGAAACAGTTCTATGCCGGCTGCACACCGGCCATTCCTATTTTTACCCATTCATACCCTTTAAAGAGTGAAGAGGCTCCACGGTGCATTCCGTTTCATGTGCCATTCACAATGAAACATGTTCTTTTAGAGTCTTGGGACCTGCATGATGTGAGACACAAACATTTTCCAGCAGATTCCATGAAAACCTTGTTCAGAGACGTTCCGTCTGACGCGATCTTTGAGTTCTTGAAAGAGATTAACATTTTTCATTGGATCTGAGATTTTACAGTGGAAAGTTTGTTTTTAACAAACTTTCGGATGGGTTTTTAGAATATGTATTTTAAAGAATTGTGTGAATAAATGACTTGTGACTTGTGTGAGTTGATTTTAACGTGGTGACAGCTCTGATATGGCCCTTTGCGGTCGGCTGGGCTATAAGCAACATTATCTTATCTTATGTAAGTAAGACTTTGAGCTGGATGGAGAGCCAGATTCACAACGTTTGCCGCAAGATCCGCGTCTCTTCATCGAATTAGACAATGAAATTGCGTCGGCAATGCATGGTTTGGCCCGCTTCCTTGTAGGATGCCAGTTTAGGGACGAACAGGATTATCACACGCGTATGTCAGATTTTTTTTTTGTTTTGTTTTTTTTTTGTTTTAAATAGGCTCACATAGATGAAATGCAGACGAAGGACGACTGAAATGCTTCGAAGCCAGTTAACAGCATGTTGTGTGTGTGTGTGTGTGTGTGTGTGTGTGTGTGTGTGTGTGTTTGCCATCGCTACGTACTGTTCTGCGCCGCTAAAACCAGGTTTTGGGGCTCTTAACGGAGATCAGAATGAGGCTCCTGAAGGATAGTGTCCATCAAACACGTGCACAGTTGTCTAAATAATGTGCATGTTTGTGCTTTGTCAGGTCAAGCAGAAGCATTCGATACAGCACATCATCAAACGATGTTAGGGAGGAGTGGATCGGTTGGGAGAAGAAGGGGGGGGGTGGGGGGGGAGGGGGGGGGGGGGGGGGGGGTGAGTGGGATAAATGAACGAGTGTGAGCATCGGGGGGGGGGGCGATGATGGTGTGATAAATGAACGAAGTTTTGAAGGATGGAAGGATGAGATAAGCATGATTTACAATGCCCTGCCAACAACGAAGTGCGCAGTGCTTGTGTCACACTTGACCTCTTTTGCAGCCGATATCTCCTCTTCCACCCACTTTCATCCCC
>JADBJO010001763.1:135000-142500 GCA_016801955.1 Conus betulinus
TGTGTGTGTGTGTGTGTGTGTGTGTGTGTGTGTTTCTGACGCTGAAATTAGTGATAAAGCGTTTGGTTCGCGCGCGCGCGTGCGCGTGTGTGTATATGTGTGTATGTGTGTGTGTGTGTGTGTGTGTGTGTGTGTGTGTGTGTGTGTGTGTGTGTGTGTGAGAGAGAGAGAGAGAGAGAGAGAGAGAGAGAGAGGGGAGAGAGAGAGAGAGAGAGTATGTGTGTGCTTGTAAACGATCTCTCCGCAAAAACACTGTCGCTATTGATCACTTGGCTGAATCATTTTTTTCACCCTTGAGGTATGTAGGCCCCGAAATATACATCTTACGTAATCAGGGTTCATATGCTTATTTAAGACTTGGAAAAGTTTGGATAGACTTAGATTCCTTTTTAAAATGCCTTAGAAATCTGAAAAAAAATGACATGCGTTTGTCCTTTTTTTTTTTTTTTTTTTTTTTTTTAGGTTGGATGTCATCAAATTAGAAAAAAAAAACCGTCGTAGTTATTACAAATGAATTCATTAAAAAAAAAATTGTAGAGATTAAAGCAAGTGGAACGTATCAGTAGTGGTTGGTGATAGTTCCCTCACGATGAGTGAATTCTGCTCTTTTCCATTGAAGTGGGGTAACCCGCACTCTGAAAGAAAGGTAAGGATTGATACAAGTATGGGTTTGTAGTTTAACTTACTAGCAGTTTTAGGTATATTCTAAGGGTGGAAACGTAGTCCAGATGCCTGAATGTCATGCCCTTTTCATTAGAAGAATGAACTCTGCAATAATACACCTAGTTACAACGTAACTGATCAGACAGCGGACACCACCTTGAGGTCGTCAATCGAACGTTAGTGTTTTGCACTATGAATGGGGGGGGGGGGGGGGGGGGGGGGGGGGGGGGGAAGGGAAGAATCGAAGAATCGCTGGGCTGCAAACGAAGGTACAGATAAATCACAAAGCAGACAATCACGTTTCGACCTATGGGGTCTTCTTCAGGCAGGACGAACAACCTTCAGAAGCAGTGGGCAAATAATACTAATAATACTAATGTCAGTTTATCATTTTAATCTGTATAGTCTCTCCCCTCTAATCTCTTCCCCTCCCTTCCCCCCCCCCCCCCCCCCCCCCCCCTCCCCACCGACCTTGCATCTTACTGGTTTGGGGGTCTGAAAATGAGAACGATGGTGGTAGGCAGACTGATGGACATGTCTTGCTTTGATTTATTACAGGGTATTGTGTGAAAGTAATGTTATCCTGTGACATTAACTGTAAACTCCCCTAAAAGAAAATGTGGTCGCATTACATTTAAAAAAAAAAAGAAGAATTGGAGTAAGTTTAGAATCTCCCCCCCCCCCTCCCTCTCTCTCTCTCATAAAAAAGAAAGAATAACTTCGGAAAACTCCTCTCTCTCTCTCTCTCTCTCTCTCTCTCTCTCTCTCTCTCTCTCATATGTTTCTCTCGTGTTTTCTCTCATCTCTGTCTCTGTCTCTCAGTGCCCTTAACCCCACCCCACCTCCTCTCACCTCTCTCACCTCTCCCCCCCCCCCCCCCCTCTCTCTCTCTCTCTCTCAATCCTGCAAGATCATAATCGGCGTAGAAGCGTGTGCTCAGAGGTGTTGCATTTCGCTGTGAACCCAGCCCCCTGTTCAGCCAAGCGTGAGTGGGGAAAAAAAAAAAGCCTTTCTGCGCACTACGTGCGACACGGCAGCGCGATCAGGCAGGGTGCTGCCGCCAGCTTTCACGGCTCAATCCTCTGTGACCTACACTGGCGACAGTGCCAGAAATAGCCCTGCCAGCGACCCCCGGTCGATGGAGAGATCTGGGCGGTTTGTGTATGCCGTGCATTTTACCATGGCCACACAGACAGCACCTTCATTGGCAGCTTCTTCTTTTCTTTTCTTTCTTCTACTTCTTCTTCTCCTCCTCCTCCTCCTCCTCCTCCTCCTCCTCCACCTCTCTTCCTCCTCCTCCTCCTCGTCCTTCTTCTTCTTCTTCCTCTTCTTCTTGTTGGATCCCAAACACGATCAGTATTGAGCCCGTAGTGTGTGTCGTAAGGGCGGTACAGACAGGTCTAAAAACATGACGGTGGGAAGGGAGTGGAGGTGGGGGGGAGGAAGGGAGGGAGGAAAAGTGGGGGGGGGGGGGGGGGGGACGAGAGAAAGACAGGTAGTTTGGCTTGTGTAGTACTTACTGGCTTAACAGTTTATTGTGTGGGGGGAGTGTGTGTGTGTGTGTGTGTGTGGTGGGTGGGGGGGGGGGGGGGGGGGGGTCCAGTCTCGGACTGTTTGGTAGGAAGTGCGTGATGCTGGTCTTGTGTCAAAGAGTCGCAGCAGCATCGCTGACAAAGTCCCTGTCTGTATAGTTAGTTGATGGTAGACTGCTGCTTTTCGGTTTTTTTTCCCCCCTGGGGGAGGGGGGGGGGGGGGGGGGGAGATACTGCAGGAAAAGGGCCTGTTCCGTTTTTTTCAACCATTTTATTCGCTTTCTCCTGGTAACCTGAGGACAAAAAAAAAAAAAAAAAAAAAAAAAAAAGGGCGAGGTTAATGAGTTGTTCGTCAGAGGCTCGTAGCTTTGGCCAACCTGCTTGTTCCTGGTACCCCGAAATCAGTGTGTGAGGGGTCATGACCACGTGGGCTGTACCGGTGTATGTAATCCATTGAACTGTTAATACGCATAGGCAGGCAGGTCAACCGCATCCAGGCATGCAGTAGCTTGAGGTCAGTATTGTAGTGTCGGTCAGGGACGTTATGCTTAGTCCAGTTATAGACAACCCCCATGTGATCCCGTGAGTTGCCACGTTAAGTAGAAACTCTGTGTGGAAGCTGTTGTGGATTTCTTCTTCTTCTTCTTCTTCTTTTTTTTTTTTTCTTTTTTTTTTTGTCTCTCTCTCTCCACTGTTGGGGGTGTGTAGGCTAAAACATGCAATTTGTTTAGTGCGATAGGAATTATTTGCACACATATGCAAGATGATTGACCATAAATCTGTATCTATCTATCTGTCTGACTGTCTGTATATCTTCCTATCTGTCTGTCTATCTGTATATCTATGTATCTGTCTGTCTGGCTATCCATTTATGAGTATGTGTATATGCATAGATATGCATATTCACTTATGAAATACATGCGTGTTGTGATGGCGATTTACATTTATCATTATTACACATTTGAATTGACCGCGTCATTCATCCTGAGTTACATTTTTGTCTTCGTCATTCTACGCGTGTCTCTGTGTCTCTTGATCTTCTTTTCTTGTGACGTGTGTGTGTGTACGCGCGTGCGTGCACCGTCGTCCTTTGTGGAGACACGAACGCACGCAGTGGTGGGTATGGTATGGTGATGGCGTGTTGGATGGCGTACAGAATATTGGTGACCGCTTGCCAGTTCTAACATCAGTGACCACAGAACCTTCCTACATTCTATAGGGGAAGGAGTTACAATTGTCAGTACCATTGCGACATACCATCAACATCAAGAATCCTTTTTATTGAATGTTGATCTGTACTGGACGCGAGGCCCAGGCGTTTTACTGCCGATTCCAAAAAAGATCGTGATCAGGGACATTTCTCTTTGTTATTGTTGTCGTTGTTGTAAGAAATTTATGTTTTTCACTGGGTGTGAGTGAAACGTGTTTGACGTTCAGCTGTGTTTAGTTTGGTCTTTCTGAGTTTCAGAAGGTGATTTGCTTCGAGGATTTCAGTCTCCGTATTTTATACTGTACAAGTGTTTTCCCCACCCCCCTTTTTTTTTTTTTTTTTTTTTTAATTTCGCCGGCTTGCAGCCCTGTTTGACGTGGCCTTTGTGGTCGGCTGGGCTGTAAAACAACATGACGCGACAGAACCAGGTACCAGGTTGGCTGGGTGGTAAGAGCACCGAGTTGGCAGCATTGCGGGGATCGACACTTGCTGGAGACCTACCTTAAAAAAAAAAAAAAAAAAAAAAAAGGCGATATTCACTGCCCACATTACGTGTTGCCGTTCTGGGGGTATCAGAGTAGTGTGTGTTAGATAGGCCCTCCTAATTGTGCTGTCCTGTGAGAGTCCTCCTCGTGTGTGATACCGCCCTTTTGTGGGGATGTGAAGGTTGAACCGGAATGAATGATGTGACTATTGATGTTAGTACCCCATTCCGAATGTGACTATTGATGTTAATACCGCCCTCCTGAATGTGACTGTTGATGTTAATACCGCCCTCCCGAATGTGACTATTGAATGTTAATACCGCCCTCCCGAATGTGACTGTTGATGTTAATACCGCCCACCGAATGTGACTGTTGATGTTAATACCGCCCTCCCGAATGTGACTGTTGATGTTAATACCGCCCTCCCGAATGTGACTGTTGATGTTAATACCGCCCTTCCCGAATGTGACTATTGATGTTTAATACCGCCCACCCGAATGTGACTGATGTTGATGTGTGAATAATACCGCCCACCCGAATGTGACTGTTGATGTTAATACCGCCCACCCGAATGTGACTGTTGATGTTAATACCGCCCACCCGAATGTGACTGTTGATGTTAATACCGCCCCTCCCGAATGTGACTGTTGATGTTAATACCGCCCACCCGAATGTGACTGTTGATGTTAATACCGCCCACCCGAATGTGACTGTTGATGTTAATACCGCCCTCCCGAATGTGACTGTTGATGTTAATACCGCCCTCCCGAATGTGACTGTGTTGATGTTAATACCGCCCTCCCGAATGTGACTGTTGATGTTAATACCGCCCACCCGAATGTGACTATTGATGTTAATACCGCCCACCCGAATGTGACTGTTGATGTTAAATACCGCCCTCCCGAATGTGACTGTTGATGTTAATACCGCCCTCCCGAATGTGACTGTTGATGTTAATACCGCCCTCCCGAATGTGACTGTTGATGTTAATACCGCCCACCCGAATGTGACTGTTGATGTTAATACCGCCCTCCCGAATGTGACTGTTGATGTTAATACCGCCCTCCCGAATGTGACTGTTGATGTTAATATACCGCCCTCCCCGAATGTGACTGTTGATGTTAATACCGCCCTCCCGAATGTGACTGTTGATGTTAATACCGCCCTCCCGAATGTGACTGTTGATGTTAATACCGCCCTCCCGAATGTGACTGTTGATGTTAATACCGCCCTCCCGAATATGACTGTTGATGTTAATACCGCCCACCCGAATGTGACTGTTGATGTTAATACCGCCCTACCCAGCCTGTGATCCCTTGACCTCCTTTGTGTGGTGTTTTCATTAAACCCCAGCAGATATGACTGTTGATGTTAATACCTTCACCACCACCACCTTATCACCATGACCTCCTTTGTGGCGTTTTCAGAACCCCAGCAGAGACTTACATCACGCTTTCACATCGTCCAGGTTTACAGGACTTCACATCGTCCGACAGGACTCTCTCCGTCTCCCTCCCTCTTCCCTCCCTCTGTCTCTCTCTCTCTCTCTCTGAAGTCATATCCGCAATCTGGAGCGGCAGGCAAGGCCAACTGACTCGTCATCGGAGACTGACGTCAGCCGCAGCCCCTGGGTGTTGAAACTGGATCCGGAAGTGGAGACCCATCGTCGACGACGCCCTGGCCGGCCCTCCCTCAGGCGCTACGGGTTTCTGGAACGTTCGGTGCTCAGTGAGCGGACTCCGCTGTCTCAGTAGCATCTGTTGAAGGGTTTCTGTTTGGGGTCTGAATTTGGGGGGTTCAAACGAGTCTGGATACATCAGAGGAGTGTGACCGGAATATCTATAAGTCTGAATTTGGGGGGTTCTAACGAGTCTGGATACGTCAGAGGAAGGTGACTGTTCAGATACCCCTCTTTGTCTCCTCCACCTTTTTGCCAATAACGAAAGAAAGCCTCCCCCGCTCAGGTGTTAGGTTCTAGACATTCTAGTAAGCTCATCTCAGCAAGAAGAAAAGTGGGAAAAAAAAAACCCAATCCATAAAGCCAGCAAGATGACCACCATGGACGCCACCAACGCCATCTACAGTCACCACACCACCTGACCCAGCAGGCCACCAACGGTCACCACGAGGACGACACGGTGGCTGGCCCCACCCCACCCCCCCCACCCCCACCACAACACCACCACCACCACCACCTCCACCGCCGCCACCACCAACTCCACCAACAACACCTCCTCGGCCGCGGACGACATCCGCGACGATCTGGACAACTTCATCGGGCGGCCCCGCAGCCGCTCGCTGTACGCCACCATGCGGCCGCTGGTGTACATCACGCGGCGGGTGCCCCAGCAAGGGGTGGACGTGCTGCTGCCCACTTGCAACATCAGCCAGTGGGACAGCGAGGAGGCGGTGCCCCGCGGGGAGCTGCTGCAGAACGTGCAGGGCGTGCACGGTCCTGCTCTGCCTGCCCAGCGACCTCATCGACCTGCAGGTCCTCAACGCCGCGGTGAGAGTCGAGAGTCGTAGATGTCTCTGTCTCCAGGTCCTGTCGGTGAGAGTCGTAGTGTGTGTGTGCAGGTCTGTCTGTCAAAGCAGGTCCTCAAAGCCGCCGTGAGAGTCGTAGATTCTCTTTGTCTGTCTCTCTTGTTGTTTCTCTGTCTGTCTGTGTGTGTGCAGGTCCTCAAAGCGGCCGGTGAAGCGTAGGCTCTGTCTGTCTCTCTGTCTGAGAGTCGTAGTGCAGGTCCTCAAAGCCGCCGGTGAGAGTCTGCCTCTCTTGTCTGTTTCTCTCTCTGTCTCTCTGTCTGTGTCTGTGCGTGCAGATCCTCAACGCCGCGGGTGAGATGTGTCTGTGTGTGTGTGTGTGTGTGTGTGTGTGTGTGTGTGTGTGTGTCCCTGTGTGTGTGTGTCTGTGTGTGTGTGTGTTCCTGTCACATCTGACACACACACACACATGGTACGTACGCACACACGTACGTACGCCGCACGCACACACACACACACACACACACACACACACACACACACACACACACACACACACACACACACACACACGCGTGATCGCACACACAAAGTGCGTAGCAGCGTCCTAAATGGCGGTAGGTGTGCGTGATTGTTTCTTATATCTCGTTTTTCCACGATTTTTCCATGGAAGGATGTTGTTATGCGGCGAGTCACTGCAAAATAAGTTGTTAGCAATTTGATTCTAATCGGGTGTCCATGAACTCTTGAGAAAACAACCTGCAAAACACTCTGCCATGCTGAACTCTTCTTTCCTTTCTCTTTTCTTTCTTTCTTTTTTTTAATTTTTTTTTATTTTTTTGTGTGTGTGTGTGTGTGTGTGTGTGTGTGTGTGTGTGTGTGTGTGTGTGTGTGTGTGTGTGTTGTCGCTTCGTTCGTACCATGTCAGTCAAAATCACTAAGTTTCACATTTCCGTATCAGAAAGTCATGCGCATCAGTCACACTTTGGCTGGAAACGGGATGCTTTCAATGAGAACGCATGGAGTCTGAACTCGTCTGGAGTCGTCTTTTCTGCAATTGCATTTCAAGCGTGTAGTGGTTGTGCACGTATTGGAAGTTCTTGTTTCTTGTTTGTTTGTGTGTTTAACT
>JADBJO010001763.1:145000-147500 GCA_016801955.1 Conus betulinus
CACACACACACACACACACAAGACACACAGGGAGGGTTGATCTCGGAGGAGAGGAGAGGATGAGAGAGATTGAGAGGAGGAGAGGAGAGAGATGTTCGCGAGGAATGATATATCTAGGTTTTCGAAGAATCGTCGGGGATTCGTCTGGAGGCTTTCGCTAAGATTTCACGTCATCGTACTGTCATACAGCCCCAAATGGAGGTGTGTTCCTGGATGGGTGGGGTGGGGGAAATTATCCGCCTGGGTCAGTGGGGAGAGATCCCAGCGCTCAGGTTCACGAGACCGTGCAGCGATAGTCACCAATTCCCGCGCGCCCAAACTTAGCGATCATGATGGGTATGGGCCGCGCGTCAGGCCTCACTGAGCGTGTCGTTCTGGGGTGTCGATGCTGTGTTGACACGCGCAGTGTTTGAGTGTTTATCCCTGTTGGTCTTGTCTTTTTTTTGTTTTATTAAACTATGTTTTGTTATGTGAGAGTATTCATCTTCTGTTTATAGTTTTTGATAGTAGGTAGGACGTGAGCAGAGATCACAGACTCCTTTTCGTTTGTCCGAGAGATTAGGCAGAGATTCTATATATGTTTGGTATAAAACAGAATCGGCGTTGGTGTCTGGAGTAAACGCTAGGATCAACGTCCAAGAAGTACTGTCTACGTGGAGAACCCAAATGAAGGTGAGGTTTGGATATGTCGCCGTGGGGATAGAATCCGCACAGATTCAAGAATTGGAGAGATCCAGCGCTCCGTTCGGTTACCTTGCGAGCGAGCCCCCATCCCGCGCGCCCACGCTTAAGCAACATCAAAATGGCCGCGCGTCAGTGCCTCATCTGAGCGTGTCGTTCTGGTGTGTCGATGCTGTGTTTGACCGGCGCACCCCTGAGTGGTTATCCCTGTGGCCGTCTGTCGTATTGTTATAATCATTATTAGTTTTGTTAATGCTATTCTTCTTCTTCTGTTTATTTTTGTTGGTGAATGTGGACGCTGAGCGTCACAAAAACTGTTTTCGTTACCTGTTTGCGTGCAAAACAAACAAAAAAAGGCAAAAAAAAAAGAAAAGAAAAACCTGTGTTTGGAATAAACAAATTTTGTTTGTGTCGGTCGTCGATCGTATTAAACAAAAAAAAACCAACAAAAGAAAAAAAAGAGAAAAAAAAAAAGAAAGAAAATGACTATGTCGCCGAACGTAAGAAACACACAGATTACAATTGTTTGATTGTTGGTTGGTTGTTTCGTTCGGGGCGGCATAGTAGTCTTTCTTTTCAGTTTGTTTCAATTTCCGCCCGCCCGCAGTCGCGAAAGTAAGTTTGGATTGTTAATCTCTCTTTTGATCTCTGTAATCTCTGTCTGTGTGTCTGTCTCTGTGTCTCTGTTCCATTCCACGCCCCCCCTTTCCCCTCTCAGCTACGGCGGAAAAGAGAGACAGACACACAGAGATAGAAACGGGCTTGGCGTACGGTGTTGACCTCATCACCATCACCACCACCATCACTACTACCATCACTACCACCATCACCACCAAATAAAAGGTTCCCAGAACTGAGAGATCCGGCAAACCTGCAAGTCATGGAGGTCAAAGGGATCAGACAGACCGAAGTCACCGTGAACTCCCCACAGACACAGAGGGAGTGAGCCATGAACGCACTCCCCATTTCATTCTCCATGGTAACTGTCGAGGTCCGGCTTCACTGTTGAACCCCAACGAACCCGGATAGCCCCCCCCCCCCCCCCCTCCCTCCACCACACCCTCTCTCCCCCCCGTCGTTAAAACTAATAGGTCGAAGCTGAATTAGGGTCTTTTTTCGCCGAGCTGTTTTATTGTGTTTCTCCCGATGTTGTTCCCCGCCCCCCCCCCCCCCCCCCCCCCCCCCGATTTTCGCCGAGCTGTTTTATTTAAAGTTGTTCTGCGCATATGTTGGATTTTCTTTTCATTTTTCGCCGAGCTGTTTTCATTGTTGTTCTACCCCCATGTAGGATTCCCCCCCCCCCCCCCCCCCCCCCCCCCCCCCCCGTTTTTTCGCCGGGCTGTTTTCATTGTTGTTGTTCTGCCCCGATATTGATCCCCCCCCCCCCCCCCCCCCCCCCCTGTTTTTCGCCGTTTTGTTCTGCCCCGATGGTTTTTTTTTTTTTTTCCCCTCCATTTTTCGCCGACCTGTTCTTCTGATTTTTTTTTTTTTTTTTTTTTTTTTTTTCATTTTTCTTGCTATTTACTCCGAGCTGTTTTATAGTTGTTCTGCCCCGATGTTTTTTTTTTTTTTTTCGCCGACCTGTCGTATAGTTGTTCTGCCCCCCGATTTTTTTTTTTTTTTTTTTTTTTTTTTTTTATTTACTCCGAGCTGTTGTATAGTTGTGTTCTGCCCCGATGGTTTTTTTTTTTTTTTTTTTTTTTTTTCCCCATTTTCTTGCTATTTTACTCCGAGCTGTTTTATAGTTGTTCTGCCCCGATGGGTTTTTTTTTTTTTTTTTCGCCGACCTGTTGTATAGTTGTTCTGCCCCGATTTTTTT
>JADBJO010001763.1:152500-160000 GCA_016801955.1 Conus betulinus
ACAGGAAGAGAGCGCTGTGGAGGGAAGGGACGGGAGGGGGAAGGGGGGGGGGGGGGGGGGGGGGTGAGAGGGAGCCTAGCCTTGGGGAAGGACGTTGTTGTTTACTGCCACAGTTTGACTCTTCTAGGCCGGCCTACGTGCCTGTCTGCACCGTTTGACAGTCGCAGACAGAAGCACATTGTCGATAGGACGGTGCACACACACACACACACACACACACACACACACACACATACACGCACTCTAACACATACAGATCTGAGATCGAGTTTTGTTTTTAACCAGTAAGCGCGCATCAAGACACGAATTGTATTTATAGGACAGGGGAAACGTAAGAAGGTGGGGGTGGGGTGGGATTGGGGGCGATTTGTTTTCACCTGTCCAGGGAAAAAAAAAAAAAAAAGACATTTAACCACGCAGTCCCCAAAAAAAAGTTCTGGAGGCTTCATGAAAGCCAGAGGGTCTTAAGGAACTAATGTTTCGTCTCTGAAACGACGAAGGGAAAGCTCGTGGCATATCCCGAACAAGACAGACACGTTCCACAATATCCAGTTTGGTTCTGTGTTTACCCCCCCCCCCCCCCCCCAAGGAAGATAAGACAGCAGAACGGTGTGAGCACTGTGTAGGGCATGACCCCGGCTCTGCCAGTGAAATGTAGGCTGTTGAGGAAGTTCAAGGCAGAGGCAGGAGAATGTGTCACACAAACCGGCATCGCCTGTTTTTTTCTGTATGAACTGCCATCATTGTGTCACACAAACACGCCGCCTGTGTCTTTTTCTGTATGAACTGCCATCATTGTGTCACACACCGGCATCGCCTGTCTTTTCCTGTATGAACTGCCATCATTGTGTCACACAAACATCGCCTGTCTTTTTCTGTCACACAAACATCGCCCGTCTTTTCGGTAGGAACTCCCATCATTACTAGCTCTCTGGACTGGCTGGCTGTACAAGATAACGAGGTTGACCTGCAGTTCTTACAAACTGTGCACACACACACACACACACACACACACACACACACACACACACGTGCGCGCATGCGCGCGACAGAGAGAGAGAGAGAGAGAGAGAGAGAATGAATCAGTCGTATATAACCTTGAAATATAGTAAGCACTGTTTCAGTCCCATCCCCCATGTCTATAGTCTGAAGTGGTAGCTCAGTCATTTAGGCCCTTAAAACAAAACAAAATAAAACAAAAAAAAAAAAAAAAAAAAAAAAAAAAAAAAAAAAAAAAAACCCAACCAAAAGCAAGCAAGAAAGATACCTTGCTCTCGATCGGTAGGCTTCGAGTTTTATAACGGCATTTGTTGTGGGTAACGCGGGTTTTGTAACAGGATGATCATCGCTTGAGCTGTACTGTAGATAGCCGGCGGCCGGCCGGCCGCTGTACTCAGTGAGCTTAGCGTTCAACGTTACCTGCACTTTGATCCCCCCCCCCCCATGCCCACCACCCCTCGGGTACCATGTGAGTTGCCCACGACACTTCCAGGCTGAAGTCCCGGAGTGCTCGCTCGAGCGTACACGCGAGCGCGGTGGTGAATTCACGCTTGGGTACAAATCTACAACGCAGACACATTTCGGTGCGCGCGCGCACGCACATGAAAATTATGCACGTACGTCCTTGTACCCGGCACTTTGTACTTCGTTGCCTCGATGCAGTTTGTGCTCGCTCCCTACCCCACGGTGACTCCATCATATTCTCAGGCACAGACGCAGGGCCACAGACAGATACGCACACGGGGCGCACTCGCGCGCGCGCACGCACGCACGCACGCACACAGGCATTCTTGCACTTACGTGGGTGGATGGTGGGGGGGGGGGGGGGGGGGGGGGGGGGGGGGGGAATGTGGTTTGAATCTGAAGCCTTAGTACATAAAAACAACGGCAAAACGCCTTCCTTTTAAAAACGCTGTGATGATCATATTACTGAGAACAGAAGGAGCACGCTGTGATACAATTACTCCGAGAAGAAGTTTAATCAGTCTTTACACTCTTCCCCCCCCCCCCCCCCCCGCCCGCTGTTATCTCTCTCACCCTGAGCTCATTCACACACACACACGCGCACACACACACACACAACACACACACACACACACAAAACACATCACGCACACACACACATGCGCACACACAATCACACAAATACACATGCGAACGCGTGCGCGCGCGCGCGCGCGCACACCACACCCACACACACACACACACACACACACACACACACACACACACACGCGCGCGCGCGCGCATGTGTGTGCGCGCGCGCGTGTGTGCGCGCACACGTACACAGGCATTAGTGACCAGAATACACCTTTTGAATCCATTTTGAAAAGACAGGAGTAACGACCAAACGTGAGGAACGTAAACAAATTTCAAATTTAATTTATAGCGAACCGCCAAGATGACGCAGACAAACGAATCACAGGACAAAGCCACAAGACAAGGCGAGGAACGTGACCAACAGTATAATCATGGAAGGGGCAAACATTGTTTTCTGGGAATGATCAGAGGGAGAGTGAGAGACAGACAGACAAACAGACAGGCAGACAGAGATGGAATGAATGAATGAATGAATGAATGTTTATTCATACAGGCCTCAGCCCCTCATGAAAGGGTAAACGTACAGATATACGATTTTCATCATGCAATACAAAAGGCTACGGTTATGGCAGGCACATCATGCAAAACTATGAAGTAGCTATTTCTCTATATTTAAAAGCCTCATACAAAAACAACGATAAATTCGTACAACATCAGGTTTAGTGCATGCCATGAGTAGACTTAGTTTAAATAAAAAAGGTTGTCGATAATATTTAGGCTCCAAAAACTTTTTCTCTTATTTCTTTCAACCTTTGACAACAAAGAACGAAGTGTATCTCTCTTCTCTTTAGACATCTGGCATAATGGACACATCAGATCACAATCATTACAACATTTATATCCAAAGCGATGCACATTCAAGTCAGATATACCTAATATAAACCAAGTCATTATATGCTTCAGTTTTCGGTCCATATTTGCTTTCAAATATTGCTTCAAGTCATGGGTATTACAAAACGTTCTATACAAATGAAATCTTTCACTAGTGTAAATGTGGTTATTCCAGTTTTTTGCCATCTACAGTCAATCAAACGCTGACGAAACATTGCTATAAAGTGATTTTCATTTCCCACACCTTGATTTAACCACACGTCACCAAAACCATTACTATATAAACAAACACGCATATTTGAGACCCAGTTCTCCTTCCCCTAGCATCTAAATCATACAGCATTTTATACGCTATGTTAGGTAACCTGTGTTCATCCATATGTAATAGCTTAAACCAATATCGAAGGCAGTTAACCGCAGCGTTAACATACGTGGGAAATCTGTTTGTTTCACCATATGCTAAATCGTTGGGAGTACGCAGATCTACGCCTAAATACTTTTTAAGAGCAAATAAATGAACTGACTCACAATGAACGGCGGCTTGGTCTAACCCCCATATTTCTGATCCGTATAGCAGTACTGGCTGGACACGCGTATCAAAAAGTTTTATAAACAGTTCAAAGGAATTGTTGTATTGAGAGCATATAGCTTCTGAACTATACACACAGTGCATTTTTCGCTCGACTGGCAAGATCTTTACAAGCAGCAGTGAAACTGGGACGAGTGAAGGTAAATATTCCCAAATACTTGTAAACATTAACTACAGGCATTGCCACGCCATCATATTGCCATCGTTCTCTTACACTTAGATAACCTCCCTTCCGAAATACAATTATGTTACTTTTATTCATGTTGACTTTCAATTGAAGCGAAGAAGAAGCAACATGTTGCAAGTTATTTAGCTGTGTCTGCAGCCCTGTAACCGTCTCTGACAATTAAAACAACAGCATCTGCCAATAGAAGAAATAAACTCCAATGCAGTACGTGAGAGCACAGCGCTATGCTTTCCGTTATTAATCACATGTAATGCTAACTCATTAATAAATACAGAAAAACAGTACAGGGCTACACGAGTTTCCCTGTTTCACTCCTGCTGTACATCGAATGTGATCAGAAAGTTCAGAACCATATCTTACTCTACATTTTACATTTTACAGTTTGTGCAAGCGTTGTATCATGTCTTAACACACTTCGAAACGGAGTACGTCAGTGACCCAGAGAGAGAGAGAGAGAGAGAGAGAGAGAGAGAGAGAGAGAGAGAGAGGGTGTGGACGGTGAAAGAGTGTGCCGGTTTTTGATAAATGGAAAGAGGAAAGTCTGGAAAATTCGTGCCTGAATGTCGTGTCCATGATTCTTATGTAAATATGGAGGTTCTTGGTCAGGTGGACTTTGCACCCACACAAGGAAAAAATACAGGAGGGGATGTGTGTGTGTGTGTGTGTGTGTGTGTGTGAGAGAGAGAGAGAGAGAGAGAGAGAGAGAGAGAGAGAGAGAGAGAGAGGCCATTATGCCTTTATATGAAATCGAGGTAAGCAACACCTACACAAAGAACATTGCTCTCTCTCTCTCTCTCTCTCTCTCTCTCTCTCTCTCTCTCTCTCTCTCTCTCTCTCTCTCTCACACACACACACCACACACACACACACATAATGGTGCCACCGTACCTTTTTACTCTCTCTCTCTCTCTCCTCTCTCTCTCTCTCTCTCTCTCTCTCTCACACACACACATAATGGTGCCACCGTACCTTTTTATGCAATCGAAGTCAGCAATACCTACACGATGGACTTTGGATCGAAAGAGGGGGGCGGGGAGGGGGAGGGGCGGAAGGGGGAGAGGGAACAGGTGAGCAACACCTACATGATGGACTTTGGACTGATGGAGAGATAGAGAGAGAGAGAGAGAGAGAGATATTTTGCACGTATCACTAAAACTGAGGGGGGGGGGGGGGGGGGGGGGGGGGCGGCGCACATGGGAGAAGGGGTGGGGGGCTGTTTCTCGGTTACGTCTGGTGTAACGATCAAGGCAGATGGAGTTTAAGCTGGACTTTGATCTGAGAGAGAGAGAGAGAGAGAGAGAGAGGAGACGGAGGGAGAGAGGAGGAGGGGGGGGGGGGGGGGGGGGGGGGGCGGTCGGTAAAGAGGAGAGTAATGACAGGAACAGGAGAAAAGCAGGGGACCTGGTGGGAAGGTGATTGTGTCATGTGTGTTTATTCTGATTATATTTATTTGATTACTTTGGACTTGCTTCCCCTTCCCCCCTCCCCCAACCCTCTCCTTCTCCTGTCCTTCTCCCATCCACGCGTATGTATGGTAGAATCTGCTGCAGGCTCTGTGTGTAGGCCTGGTGGACTTTGGACACACACACACACACACACACACACACAGATGCACAGCGATCATGCAGTTTGATGACACTGTATTTTGCCGGTGGGCAGCGCTTACACACAGTGAACTTTGGACCGGGGAGCGAAGTTGGTCGATTGTCCGTCGATTCTTGCGTGGTCTGCCCTTTCTGTGAGAAATCAGATTTGGAGCGAGGTTGGGAAGAAGAGATGGATGAGAGGGTGGTGGTGGTGGTGGGTGTGTGTGTGCTTTTAATTGTACCTGTTGTCGTGTGGAAGGTGAGTGCTTTCTCACACACACACACACACACACACACAAGGGATGTAAAAAAGAGTTGAAGCCAACAGCTTGGAGTGGAGTCCGCTGTCTGAAAAGTGGATGACAGCTAGACCTGGAGAGCAGAGAGAGGGGTGTAAGGGGTATGTTTGTTGATTCGGCTTGGCCTGGTGGACTTTGAACCGACCGACAGAGAGAAAGGCAGAAGGAGTGGGAGACAGGTGGAGATGGGAAGGGGAAGGGGGGGGGTTGGGTGGTGGTGGTGGTGGTGTATTTCTGCCAGACAAACGAGTGGTGGGTAGGTGCTTAGCCTAGTTACAGATGCCAACTCTCTAACCTATTTATCGTTCAAAATATTTGCTGCGTTGCGCCCAATTCGTTCGTATCAATCGTTCAACGTGTTTGTCGTTTTACAGCACGCAGGCGCGCACACACATGCACACACACATGCATGTACGCACGCATGCGCGCGTGCACACACACACACATACACAGGCGCGCTTGCGCGCGCACACACACACACACACACACACTCACACACACACACACACACACACTCACACACACACACACACACACACACACACACACACACACACACGCTCGCGCACATGCACGTACGTTACGCCCACATTGACAGAAAAGCGGAAGTAATACCACAGTCTCCTCAAAGCGGGGGAGTTAGTCATGTACAAAAGAACTCCATCCTCACGTCCCCAGCAACTCCACCGCACACACACACACACACACACACACACACACTCAGACGCACACTCAGAGAGAGAGAGAGAGAGAGAGGGAGAGAGAGAGATCATCACCAGAGAGAGAGAGAGAGAGAGAGAGAGAGAGAGAGATCATATCTTCACAGAGAGAGAGAGAGAGAGAGAGAGAGAGAGAGAGAGAGAGAGAGAGAGAGAGAGAGAGAATATCTTCACCAGTTTTATTTTGTGATGAAACAATTCAGACTTCTTGGAAGATACCACTTTTGTCTGTCGAACAGAATTGGGGACACCGTTTTTTTCCATGGAAGTGAAAAATAAACGACTAGAAGAATACTTGGGAGTTTTCTTCTTCTTCTTTTAAACTACGAACATAGACACAATCGATTTTGACGAAATGACACAGTCTTTATATGGCCCATGCGGTCGGTTGGGCTGTAAACGGCACGAGAAGAAGACGATTTGGAAAAGGGCAGACCTCCACCAAGCCTAAACGGATCCTGGATCCAGCATGTGATCTGAATCTGCACCACTAATCCTGCACCATCATTGAACCGGTTCTACCTGGGACTACATTGCACTCCACATCCCCCCCACCACCACCTCACCCTACACCCCCAGTTTTGTTAAAATCGGTTCAGTTTTTTTTTTTTTTTTTGTCATCTCAGTTGCGGGCTGACCCTTGGACTCCACGTGTCTATCGAGATTTGTTGATATTGAATCGGTAGTTATTGTGTAGTCTTGCTAACAGACCGACAGACACTGTAGTTATTGTGTAGTCTTGCTAACAGACCGACAGACAAACACACAGACAGAGCAGGCACAGGTGGAAAACCGAACCTGCATTTGCCCGGGTAATAACAGCAGTGATTAGCTGACCTAGCCTAGTTCACATGACGTCATCATTACCCAGGTCCAGACAAAAGGCAGGGTGTCAGATCACTCATGCAATCAAGAACCAATCGACTGGCCCAGTTTTTGAGTCTGCTCGGGGTTAGTGTGGGGTGATCGGCTGATTAAGCCTTTTGTTGTGTGTTTTTTTTTTTTTTTTTTTTTTGTAATCATACTTTAAAAAAAATCTGATCAAGGCCGACTAACCACTCAATCATACTTTTAAAAAATCTGATCAAGGCCGACTAACCACTCACTGCAAAGGTCAACTTTGCCCTGGTCCTCTCTTATGAGAACATGCTCGAGTCAAGTGGTCAGAATTTCTGCTTTCGTACTGTTT
>JADBJO010001763.1:175000-225000 GCA_016801955.1 Conus betulinus
AATTTCACCGAAGAAAATGGGAATTGTCACAGGAAAACAGCTATTTCAATTTTTATGTGGAAAAAAAAAAGCCCCCCCCCCCCCCCTCCCCTTACCCTACCCTACCCATCTGTCTGGCCTTCAAAGAAGGTGATTTAAGATCTCAGATGTTCTAGGATTGAAAAGAAGCATAGCTTATGAAAACATCAAGATTGTTGTGATTTTCCTTGAGCGATTCAGCATTTTGCCACAAACATGTAAGCTTTTATGTGCATTAATGATGATAACTTTCCTAATGATAACATCTTAGCATAGAAATGTCCAGCTCCCAATTTCTTGCTTCTAGAGTGTCCTTTGCTGTGGGTTTGTCAGGTCTGCAGATGGACAACAGGACCCATGACAGTAACTGTGACCTCTTCACGCTGACTGAGGGCAAGCCCGTGGACATCACCTCTGCCTGGTGGGACAACCTCATCCAGCACAAGACCTTCGGCGTCTATGGCACCACCTCCCTGGGACTGGCTGTGGCGGCTCGCCTCCGCCAGTTAGGGGCCAACCACATCATCCTGACGGACTTCGGGCCGAGTGACCAGGGGGCAGAGGAGTCGGCGGACATGGCTGCCGAAGAGTCTCCGGCCATCAGCAGCCAGGACTTTGAGCTGGTCCCCCGTCAGGCATTTCTGGAGCGTGCCGACATCATCTGTGTCTGTGATTCCCGTGCTTCCACGCAGAACGAGGCGGCGTTCGATCACGAAGCCTTCAGGGACATGAAGTCAGACGTCATTCTCGTCAACTCCGACAGCGGCCACGCCCTCAACTACACGGCTCTGTACGAGGCCCTGAGGGATGGGCAGATCTGTGCCGCGGGGCTCAACACGTGCAACCAGAGCCCTGTGCCCTTCCAGTACCCCTTGCAGGGCCTCAGGAACTGCGTGTTCATGCCACAGACCCAGGAGGACAGGTCAGACGTGCGGCACAGAATCACAGTGGGTGTCACCACCAGCCTGCTCAACACCCTCAAAGAGAGCATTCAGGCCGTGTAGGTGGACAGACAGGAGAGAGGTGTACAGACTGCACTAGAGTGGGCAGGGACTAGTCCTGCAAGGAAAGAATGAATAAGGCTTCTGCAAGGGTGCATGCTAGACCCGCAGTGGTAATCAAGCTAAGGGAGTTAGCCCTGGTGCAGCAGCAGTAACTGCAAGCTTCTTAACACAGTGTCAGCATTGAGGAGTTCAGAGAACAAGGTCTTGCTGTAGTCCTGTGTTTGTGCTTTGGGGATGATTTTCTAGGCATGATTACGACTGTCCATCTTGTAGATGACCAGACATGTACAGACGCTTTCAACTAAAAAAAAAAAAAAAAAAGAAACAATACTGCTTACATTTCATTCATCAGCGATAAAAGTATGTTTGCAGAGTTATGTACAGTGACAGATTTGAAGAAAAAGGGAAATGTTTATGCCAGGAAAGTTCAGATATAATTTCAGTTTTAATGTCATGTTGGCGTACATACATGTGCAGATGTAAAACCTTCTGTTTTTATGTCACTAAAGCGTTTAAGATATTTTTAGGTCAGTTGTCATTTTGGTGAAGCCACAAAACTTTGACGTTGTTCTTTAATTAAATTTGATTTACTCATTTATGACAAATGCTTGAGTAAAGTTATGTTATGCAACCCAAAAGACAGAAATAAGAAGTAAGCTTATTGAATAAAGATTCATTTACTAACTTTATTAAGAAATGCTGTATATTGCTTCATTTCATTCAGCGACTCATCTCATCTTCAGAAGATGTCAAAGTTATTTGTTTTGTTGTTTTTTTTTTCCATTATTATTAATTAAGTCAACAGAAATAACTGGAATATGGATTTTTATGCAAATATATTTTTTTGAACTTCTGTATTGTTCCCTTTATGTGGCACTGGGACTGTTGCAGAAAGTTAATGTTTGTTACCAGTATTTTTTTTTGTTTTTTTGTGGTAAATGTTTTCCTTAGAAAACATTTCGGTGATTGTCAGCTGTAGCTTTTAATTAGTTTTCATAAATTTTTCTAAAGATTACAATGAAGTTTAGAATATAAGGTGCACCCCCCTTGTTTTGGAGTATCAAAATGTGTTGATTTCTCTGCATACAGAACTGCAGTTTGCAGGTGTGAGTCTGATCCATCGCAAACATGTCGGTGGGCACCAAGCCTGAGCACTCTGAGTTGAAACATGCTATGTGTGCAAATATGTGTGCTGGGTTGATGTGTGCACTGGGTTATGAAGGCTTTGAGCTGTGTCGACGCAGACACCTTGACCATGACTGCAAACTCATGTGTGCTACTTGCTTTTGTCTGGAGGAGATCGGAGCTGATTTTCACTAGGAGTGCTTTGGAAGATGTGATACCCTCCCTATCAGAACTTTGAAAGGGTATGAGGGCAGGAAATACAGCTGTGTTGTTTGGAAACTGGTTCAGCTTGTTTACTTTTCTTGTCCATTTTCTACAGGTGTAGTTGTGTCAGTCTCATCCCTCAAGTTACGAAAATGGAAACATGGTGGGAGCTTGGGTAGGAATAAAACTTGAAATAAAACAAGAAAGAATTGTTTTCAGTGGTTAGCTGTTCGAAACTAGAGCAAATATAACCAGAACCAGTCAAAGGCATGAAAACAAGAGGTGTCTCTGATAACAAAGGTGATGTTGTCGTTCTTGGTGAACATGGTGGTGTGTGAGGGGAAAGAGAGATATGAGGGGGTGGAATGGTTAAGGGGAAAGTACAATGATGATGGTGACCATTCACATAAGGCATCCTTCAGAGTTCTGATCTATGCACTGTACAAAACAAACGAAAGAAAACAAACTCTGAGTGATCTCTTTTGATATGCCCCGCACCCTGCCCTCATGCCATTCCAAATGATCGGTTCCCACACCCACCCCCCTACCCCTATTCCCTGTCTCCCCCCCCCCCCCCCCCCCACCCCCATCCCAGCCCACCCAAACCTTCCAACCGCTGTCTCCTAGTCTCTCCCCACTAAATATGCTCTTGCACAACACTCGTACAATCAAACATGCTCACACCTACGCGCGCGCACACACACACACACACACACACACACATACAAAACACACACACTCTCTCTCTCACACACACTCTCACACACACACACACACACACACACACACTCACACACACACACACACACACACACACACACACACACACACACACACACACACACACACACACTATCAGTATACTGACTGACTGACATGAAGTGATACTTGTGGTCATGATGGACAACTGAACAAGAGGAAACCGGTGGGTTCTTTGTTTAATACACAGAGAACCAGTTTTGTGTTTTGTGATCTCTGGCTTCTTCTGTCATGCCAGCAAGCCAGCTGGATCAGGATCAACAAAGACTAGGGCCATTCCAGTATGTAACTCTGGACTCGTAAATTGTCCTGCGTCCAAATTTGGCCACATACTTCTTTCATTCATGTACCCCAGAAACTGACCGTTATGATTAAATGTTGATGTTGATCATGTTTTGTCTCTGCAGTTGATCTTTTTGAAAGGGAATGTGTGATTCATATAAAAAACTAACCTGATGTAAAAATTAATGGAAAGAGAGAGAGTGAGAGAGAGAGAGTGAGTGAGAGAGTGTGCATGACAGAGAGCAAACGAAATGTATGCAGGGACAAGATTGATATCATGTGTCTGCGTGTATGTGTGTTATAGTGTATATACATATAAAAGTGTGCATGAGAATTAATACGTATATGTATATCCATGTAGACCCACGTAATTCTGGAGTAAAGAAAACATATAATTCTTTAATGTTTTACTTATACATCTGAGATGATTCATTGGATGTCCCTTTCCACATTTAGGCACACAGGCACATGTACACGGCATTGCTTACACACTGTGCCATACGAGCCTTGTTGCCTGAGGCCAGTAAGGGAGAGCCAAGCAGTTTTTGCTGACAGCCCCCTGATTGCGTCTTTCTATACTTGGGAGCAAAGGCTTACAGCACTCTAACAGTGGAGTCTGTTTCATAGTGGCTCGAGATCATCATAGTATTAGGAAGAAAGGAAGAGATAGCATGGTTTAAGCAGTTCATGGATTATTACCCAAGAATTCCCAGGCACAGTCTTGTACAGAAAAACGTTTTTTTGTTTGTTTGTTTTTGTTTGTTACTACAGTTTTGGTAAAGACCTGTGTGTACAGAAACTATACAGGCACAGAACCACAGGAGGAAAAAATATCATTGTGTGGGTGCTTTCCTGTTTTCTGTCTTTTTTCACTAGTTTTTTGTTTTGTTTTGTTTAATCATCAGGTTATGCTTGCTGTGGGTAAACAAGGGAAGCGAACCTTTCATGAAGTGTTCTGAAGTCCGCATAGAACGTAAACACTCTGGGAAAAAAAAAAAAAAAAAAAAGAAAACCTCCCATTTTACCATAGCAGATTAATGTGGATTTTAGAAAGAGAGACCTTGTCAATAAATCTCTGAAAATTAAAGACTGCCCCTTTTTCTGTTACTTTCCTTTTTTTTTTTTAAGAAACATTTCTTGTCTTTGTCCATGCTAGATTGTTCATCTTCTAGGAAGAATTCCCTCCCTTTAAAACCTTTTTATGGGAACATTTCTTGGATTTATCCATAGGAGACTCACCTTGTAGTATGAGTTCCCTCTCTTTAAAGAGGTTTTTTTTTTTTTTTTTTTTTTAATTCTTGGCTTTGTCTTTACTATATTCACCTATCAAGAATTCCCTCCTTTAAAGACTTTTTTTTTCAGGAACAGTTTTGGCTTTTTTGTGTGAGAAGAAGCCCCTCCCTGTAAATACTTGTCCTTACAAAGAAAACAAACAAACAAAAAAGGCTTTTTTTGTTTTTACCCCTGAAACATGAGTTCTTTATTCATACTAGATTTGTTTCCTCTTGTCGAAGGCTTTATTTGTATGGAGACTTTTTTGTCTTTGTGCCAGAAGAACTCCTAACAAGAATTCTTTTTTCTGTAACCCCATGGCAGCTGAACTGTTCTGAAAGCCAAGTCTTGTATTACACTCTTCTCCTGTTCTGAATGCTGATCTTGCATACACACTTCACAAGGAGACTAAGACTAAGAGCAGTTTTGTGCAGAGTCAAAAATTCACCCAAGTCATCAATCTGTCGTGTGTAAAAGGGGACTTGATGGTCAGTGGTATCTGGTCACCTGTTCTGTCTGTCCAGCATCTCATCACAAGGAGGCTAATATTTCTCCCTGGAACTTTGGAGGTGGGGGGAGGGGGGGTGGGGGGGTGGGGGTTGTGGAGGCCATGACTGATAGAGGACCCACTTTTTTTTAATCCTGGAATTTACGGAACCTTTTCAGGATGGTTCTGAAATTGTGGAGTCATCACTGCAACCACTGTAAGAGATATTTTTTTTGTGTGTTCTAGGTTTGGATCTGGGATTGCAAATGAAATACTTGCAATATTCATGTCATATATTTGGTGCGCCCCTCCACCCCTTTCCCCCTTTAATCGGTTATGGCATTAAAGAAGAAGAATACATATATTTTGTCCTGTTTGAGACTATCAAAGCCTTGTGAGAAAAATTAGAAATGTAGTAAGTTGTTATCAACGTTTTTGGGTTCTTGAGATGGGTAGATGTACATTTTGCTTTCATGTCTAGACTATATTCATTACATTTTATTCTTTAGATTAAACTAAAGATTGATTAGTCATCTGTCCATAGTGTGACTGAAAAGAGCGTGTGTTGATCATTTATTTGTTTGTATGTCATGTAGAGTGGGTGGAAGAATGAAGGAAAGGGTTTTAGATAAATTACATGTATGTATTTACATCTCGATTTATTTGCATTGTATAGTTTAATACATCAGGATTTTTTATATTTGTAATTAAACAGTACGCTGCATGCATTTGCAAGCAGAACAGTTGGTATGCAAACGTTGATGTTTGTACATAGTTTCTAAGCTGCTTGTGAAAATGACAGCTTACTGTTGTCATGATTTATGATCCATTGTTGGCTACCGTATGTGTGATGCTAGTGTTGCTGGCTATGTACAACAGAACAGTTTGACTTCCTAATGAAGACCCACTCGAATGAGACAGACAGATGGACGTGGATGTTCCCACGTCACGTGAGGCATGAAGCAAAGCAAGCCAGCATTTTCTGGTCAGAGCCTTCCTGAGGGCTTTGCTCCATTGTCTGTTTAGTGCCGGAAGGTCTCGCTGTGGACTGCCTGGTGCTAGTTTCTCTTTGGTTCCAGTCATGTGACTCCATGTGGAAGATTCAGAGGGTGTGGCAGGTCTAGAGGGGCAGCAGTCTTGCAACATGGCTTGGCTGGCCCAGACAGTCTCTTGCACATTAATTAAAGTTGCTGTTGCTGTATGGTACGGTTTTAAGTCATTCCACTGGAATCCAGTATCTTTTCAAGAGACTTCATGCTGAATATGTCCAATTTTTTTCCAGAACATTTTCTCTAGTGCCAGACTTGTAGTTGTGATAAAAAAAAAAAAGTGGAGAGTTCATTAGAGTTATAAACATCACAGCTTGAAGGATCATGATGGTTTATATTTAGAAGATGTTGTTTCACAGTTCAGGTTTCAGCTCAATGTGTTGGGTTGTGTGAAGACCACCAGCTCATGAACTCGGATAGTGTAGAGTACATTTTTAGGACTCTGTAGTGTGTGCTTTTCTCCAATCTTTGTGAGTGCATGTAAGGCCTGGAAAATGGCGGCAAATTCTGAGGAAAAGCCTAACATTCTAGGTTCATGCAGCAAAAGAAAGAGATAATGGATCATGAATTTTCGAGGTTTTAAAGCTAAGTGTGTATATCATGGGACCATCTCCATAAAACTTTATAGTTCTATAACTTGACATGCTTTTAGCAAAGTGGTCTTGAAACATAGTCGCTATCTGTATTATAAAAATGATTGTGCTGTCTCTGATGGATGAAATCTGTGATGAGGTGTCCGGATGCAGTTTCTATGGGAACAAGGGAGTGAAAAGTGATGACTGTGCCATTTTGGCAAGAATGATGATTGATACATTGAATCACAGTCAGTGTCTTCTTCACAAGAATTTGAATGAATTTCCTTGATTATGTGCTAATGCATGACCGTTTTTGTTTTCACTAACTTTGTACATGCATGCACACACACACACACACACACACACACACACACACACACACACACACATGAAGCATAAAAAGCGTATGTTTTGGTTATCCTTGTATACAGAATGTGACTGATCTTACTGGTGGGAATAAAAATGGCTACATTTGCAAAAATCTGATCAAAGACAAACCTTGATGATACGGTCAAGAGACTTGGAAGAAGGAGGAAGATACAGTGATGTTAAGAGCATGAAATCTCTCATTAGATGGAAAGTGGGGACACAAGGGAGATAAGTTGGACACATGCGTCCCCTGACTGAAATCGTCTTATCTTTTCTTGATGATGATTGTCAGGCAAAGATTTTAATTAATATGACGTTAGTTCAGTTTCTGCCATGCGCATGGATTTTTTTTTTTTTTTTTTTTTGATTGTTGTTGTTCTTGTTCTTTTTCATCACATGGTGAAGGATCTAATATGCATGAATGTTTCAAATGATATTTTTCTAAAGAAGAAACAGCAGCTGACAGGAGTACATCTCATATGACAGCTGCACGGGCTTAATTAATCTGTGGGATCATTGTGTGTAGGTACTTTCCCTCTATGTTCCTGTTCAGAAATCATTTGGAATCAGTGTGCCCAGTAAGCCTTTGGTTTGATAAACTGTCACACATAAGTGGATTTTTCAAGAATGTTACCTCTGATAGCTACGTCCACTAACACACATGGCAGCTTTTCATATTCTGACGTGGGTTGGCATCACTGATCATAAACTGGTTTTGCTGTTTAGACAGTACAGTTTAGACATTGCATCTTGTTGCAATGTATGAGCTAAATTCACAACTCGTCAACAAAGCTTGGGTCTCTCCTGATCCCATGTTCTTACTACCTGTCCTTCGCCCTGTACAGGCTTGAGAAAATGCCCCCTCCCACCCATTCCCGGTTTGTTGATTGAAGCGACTTTGTTATGGGGTTGTTGGGTTTTGTACATGTTTCTTTATCATGTGATTGTGGGAATGATGGTGTGAGGTCACATGACCTGTGGAAATGGCCTTGTTCTTCATCTTGTGGAAGCAGAATGTGATGCGAAATGCGATTTGTATGCAAATAAAATTCTGAAAACTTGTGTTGGGTTCCGCGAGTGGAGTGAAAGCTAGGGAAGTTAGAGAGAAAATGAGTTTGAGTGCTTCTGCGGATGTGTGCATGCATACGCACGCATATACACACACAGACACACACATTCACACACACACACACACATGTACGCACTCACATAAATGTGCACACATACACACTCTCTCTCTCTCTCTCTCTCTCTCTCTCTCTCTCTTGCCCACACCCAAATGTATGTCTCAGGCATGCATTTATCTGCACACATGGTCTATACATGCACACACAAACATGTGTAATAGCATGAAAAAACACACACACATGCATACATAGACACATACACACACTTGCACTCAAACACTTGTTTCCATGTTTTATTTAGTGTACTTACTTAATGCCTAGTGCTCGCTCTTAAATACGTAACACAACACATAGGCCTTGTCAGTCCATAATCATTACAATTAGATCTACTGAGAACATGCAAAAACACACACACACATGCATGCACTGACTGACACACACACACACACACACACACACACACACACACACACACACACACTTTCAATTCAGTTCACTGATGATCACAAATTCTTCCACTACCTGAAGTAATGGGTAGATCATTTCATCATCGGTCGAAAACAGGTAAAATAAATAAAATGCATCACCTGATTCTTGGGGAGGTAATAGTGTCAGTTCATGGACAAAGCAATCAACCTACTGTAAACTTTGATGTTGGGTGTCATTTGTCAAAACAACAAAAAGTTGCCAATAACAACATATCATGTTCACCACTTCACATCTGGTGCGTAGATATGAATCACAGATAGAACAGGGAACCATAGACAGTCTTGTGTCAGGTTGGTTGATAACAGATATTGGAGAAAACAACCAAATGAGCAGCCAATGATATTTATTGTGCTGATTTCAATCTGGGTGTATTGTTTTGTGCCTTTTTTGTCAAAACCGATGTGACATGTCTATTTTGTTGTGTGATTTACATAAGCATATTTTTGTGCTTTGTTTTGTGGTTTCATTTTTTAGATAATGTTTTTTTCCTTTCTGTAATCATTGAAACATAATAATAAATTTCTCTGAGCAAGCCTTCGACTGCTTTCCAAGTTTTGTGTTTGGACACATTTCCACACACACACACACACACACACACACACACACACACACACACACACACGTGTATATATTTATATATACAAACACACACAGACACACACACACACACACATATATATATATATGAAAACGAAGAGCGAGCAATCATCTTCTCAAACTGGGCATGAAATGGACGTTGAATAGTGCTTCGTTTTCATTATTCTGAATGCTGTTTATCTTGCCTGAAGAAGACCAAGGAGGTTGAAACACGTCATGTTTTACCTTGTCATTTGTTTGTCCCTTTTGTCTGGCAGAATAAAATTAATTTTTCTCGTAAATTGTTTCAATTTCCACCTGCCGTTACCTTACATTGAAATCAGATATCCCAGCTTGGAACAGGCATCCCAAAGCACTGGGGGTAAGACACCTGTCTTAAAAGGTAACGTCTTGCGACGACCACCTATCCAGAAGTTGCCGATTTGAATACCAGCAGCACCAGCAGGGGAAAAAGGAATCTGATGGCAGAGAAGCATTAGGAGTCGAGTGATGACCTGGATGCTGCCCGCCCCCTCAGAGTGTGTGGAGTTCAGGGCCGCAGCAAATGCCAGAGTGTCTTCGCTGAGGTCCTTCCTCGGAGAAGCTTTACCCACGTTTCTTCCTACCACATAGGTTGTGTGTAATATTTCAAATGCATATGTATAAACAACGAAACCGGATTATTCTCAGAATTTACATTGTACCTTAAAGTTGATTTCTTCTTCTCTTCTTCAGTCTCCTTTTTGATATTTTTTTTTTTTCATATACACATCAAGATAGGCGTATATGCTACATGGTTCCAAGCAAACAGACTGAAATGAATTGTATGGGACTAATTTGGGAAGCTTAGCCAGTACAGAGATAGAGTCACATGGAAGTTCTATGGCCTGAATTTGACGATTCCCTATAGACCCCCACAGCAAACTCTGCTCAAACTAGGAGCTGGACACAGCAGAAAAATCCAATAAATACAAGGCTTTGATGTGAATCGAACGTACAACCTCCCGGTCTGTAATGTGAAAGACTACCCAGTGCATCATGGTAGCTGGTAGCTGGTGTATGTACAGACCCTTCTTCTAACCAAATGCATCCAACATCAGCAGGCTGACAGCTTTGAATTTGGGGTTACGATAGTTTTAGCGCGCTAGACTGATGGCCGAAAGGAGGAGGACACACACACACATATGCACACACACACGTGCATGCGGCGCGTTTGCACGCATGCACTTGGACATATGTATATGAATGCACAGAGAGAGAGAGAGAGAGAGAGAGAGATATGACAATTTCAGATTATTGAAGGAAAAATGGAAAATAAAAAATTTTTAACATGTAACATAACATCTTTCATAACAAACCTCGCCCACCCCTACTTCTATATCCCTTCCACCTTCTCCTTTTCACCTAGCTTGTGTCAATCACTTCTTCAGTTTCACTTGCGGTATAAGAATGCATTTGCCCTCATCTTATGTAGCCCCATCTTATTTATAACCTAGGAAGTTCCAGCAACGTACTAGTTTTGATCCAAGCCTGATCTCCTCACAAGTAACTTGATTATGACTGATGTCATCCGTAAAGATCCTTGAAATCAAGTAAAATGAGTGGTCAAGGTTATTTTGTAAGAAGTGACATCAGCCCACGGATTAATTTTGGTTCTGTTTGAAGATCTTTCTATAACTCAAAACGCTTACCAAGCTGATAGCGCTTTGTGCTATTATGTAATTGTGGTTATTGATCTGCAGGAAGCTCGATCGGCTATTGAGCCTGGGAGTGATTGCCCTTGAGCTTGAAATTCAACATGGCGGCGTACAGAGAGTTCATCAGCTTTCCTTCCGACTTCGATATACAGTGAGTCATTTTATAAGTCACACACTGGCTCAGCTTCTTCTCAAGATTAAAGACAGAGCAAGAGTGTGTCTGCCCAAGCGAAAGTTCGATTTGTAATCATTTTAATTTGTTATTGAAACCGTTCTTTCACCAAACATTCTGTAGCCTACTTTCTTTTTGTCGGTAAACACGGTCAAATATCAAATTCCCACTCTAAAGTCCTTCTTGGATGGTATCACTTGGTTCAACAATTTAAGCGGTGTTCCGGCAGAGATCATTGGTTCTGCATGCACTGTGTGACAGTGTTCAGTATCAGTTGGTCATGCCTGTTCCAGTCTTGAATAAAACTTGCTAGTGCATGCACATGTCGTCAGCTTAACCCTCACAATGCTCTGTATATCACTTATCAGTTTATACTTTAAAGAAATGTAGTTAAAATATAGGACGGGAAACTCGTCACACACCACACTTGAGAATTTGGTTTCTGCATACATATTATTTGCACTGTTGTAGAATCTACTGAAATAACTGAAAATACTGTAGGTAGTACCTACTTGAAGACTGACCTCAAAATGTAAGCAGACAAAATTTCTGAAAAAGTTATTTGAAAAGTAAGTCAAATGTTAGGAGAGACACAGTTTTTTCTTCTGTAGTACCTAAACACTTCAGACTGGAGATAAAATGAAGACAAATATGTGCTGGAAACATGGGAAAGATGATAATTCTCTTGACTTGAGCTATGTATAATAATGAATTGTGTCTCAAATGATGTACCAATAATTCAGCATCCGGACAATCAAATTTCACTATACAAGGAAATGGGGTTTGTGCAGGCTTGTCTTGAAGCTAGATAGGTAAAACTATATGTTTTTGTAAACTAGAGATAATGAGAAATCTGAAAAAAATAATTACAAGACAGTACCCTGATGGCAGCTGAAGATATTCTTCACAATGTAATCCAGAACATTGGCGAAAAGGTAATCCAAAACGTCAGCCACATTGTTTGAAACACCACAGTTTTCCTGCTTGAATGTCAAAACACTTGAAACTTGACAGAAAACAAGAAGAACATGTCCTTGAAAGACACAGAACAAAGTTAGGGCCTTGGTCTTCTGTGGAAGGCTGAAAAGCACTCGGGGCAGAGTTCCACATCACATCCAGAACATTCCCAGCCGGAGTGCACACAAGTAGGATGGCTAGCAGCAGCACAGTTCCTCTTTCTTGACCTCCTCTCTCAGCATCACTCTCCTCTGCAGTAGTGCTTCCAGATTCTGGATCACACAAAAAAACACATATATATCCTAAGTCTTCTGTTCATTTCATTGTTTCATAATGGTGCAAGAGTTGTTACAGAGAGCTTGACTGAGTTTCCACTAATTAGTCTGATTTTCATAAAGAAAAAAATATGAACAGCATTACTTATTCATTCTATGAAAAATGAAGTCATGCATAAAATCATAAATAAGAATAAAATCTGAATCACTAGCATATAAGGAAGGGGAAGGGCTATAGCTTTCATTGGAGACACGCCCATTTGTGACACGCCCACACTGTTTCCAGACTAAATTTATAAATTGCTCTCTTCAAATCACCACTTTTATTCATCTCTAAGTGCTTTCAAAACACCTATAATCATCCAGAAACGATCTTCTAGTTTGATCAAGCCAAAGCCTATCATTCCTGTAGTAACCATGTACCCTGCCCCCTCCATTCCCCCTTTCTTCATGTGGCGGACGAACAAATGTAAAATAACCAATAACCGCATGCAGCAAGTGTTCCATCACCTGACAAACAAAATAATCAAAGTTTATCAAGTCACTGCTTCACTTTCGTTACTACTGCTTTTGGCAACTGATTCTTCACTCGTGCCACTTCCAGGCAACTCCTGCTCAAACTCGGTTGCTGATTCACTTATTATTTCAGTCAAAACAGGTGAAAAAACTTTGAGATAACTGACTGACAAGGCTTGCCGGTACACAATGGATACCAGTAAGTCACGTGAACTGATCAACCCGGATGTTTAGCGGCGGTGGTATAACGGTTCTTGTCAGAGCCACGATCGTGGCCCATCGCAGTTAGGTGGTAAAGCCACGATCGTGGCCCATTGCAGTCAGCGGGTTAAGATCTATTCCAATGAACAAATGACCTGTATTTTCTTTGTGTGATAGGTGAGTAAGTATTGTAAGCAGTATCAGTGCAGAACTACCTTCATTGTGTATCATGTACGAATTGCATCTCCCCCCCTTAGTTAAGGATTCACTTCGTATTGACCGTAGGCTACAGTCGGCATTTTGTTTCTGTTGAGCTGTGTCAGTGTGTGTTCTGTGTCTAAAATGTTCAAGATCTAAAACTTTTCTCAGATGTAATGTTACTGATTGTCAGGGATGAACTGAATGGTGTGGACTTTTTCCTGGGAGAGTGTGCCAGTCCCTGATGGGATGAAGAGGAAAAAAATTGATAAATGATGAGATGCTTGGTTAAAAGAGTTTGTAGATAAGATTTACATGTATTTTTTTTTTACTTAGTGGCTCTAGATTAGTCAAACACATCCAGTCCACACATTGAACATGCGTCAGTCTAGTCTGGTCTTAGGATAAAGAATGGCTGTATTTCATGTATTGAATGACAAAAAGCTGTTGAGACTGCATGAAAGTTACCTCTACTCTGGAGGCTTTGCCGAAGATCAGAGAAACCGCATGTGTGTGTGTGTGTGTGTGTGTGTGTGTGTGTGTGTGTGTGTGTGTGTGTGTGTGTGTGTGCTTTTTTTTTCTTTTGCCATTTATGAAGAAAGAAGTAGGGTCGGCAATAAAAAAAAAAAGATAGATAGGTCTGGTTTCCGTAACCACCAGCTTAGTCATTGCTTATATTGACTCGGAGCCATTTGATTTATTGAAGATTTTCACATCGTATGATAAACTGTGGGGAATTTGGGTGGTGAGCTGGATATACCTGTGCAGGTTGTGGCTGCCGTAGTGCCAAGGTGATTTGTTAATTCAAAAGGGAAAAGTAAAGAGAAAAGGGGGAAAGGGAGCTTTATTTTATTTTTATTTTTTTTTTTTTGCTGTCTCATCTCATCTTGTGCCACCTCTGTGGCACTGCACTTACACTGCTCATTCTGACACCCCGTCCACAGCCACAGCCACAGCCTGCCCCGGCCTGCCACAACCCAGACACTTACAATCCAGAGGGGAACAGTCAGTGTCATGTCAAGTTGTCAAGAGGCAACCCACCCGAGGAGACACTGTACTCCAGCCGAATCACGTTGGTGGTGTTCAGAGGCACCTGTTCTGATCCAACATACACAGGACACCACCTACAAGGCCTCTTACTGATGATAATTGTTGCTTAGTCGTGGAGCTGGTGTGAGTGAGCTCCTCCTCCAGAGCGCCCCATCACATCCGTCCAATGACAGCCAGAAAAGGGTGATTGAGGGAGGGGTGGGGAGGTAGAGAAAACTGGATCAGATGGCGTTGTGATGATGATGGTGATGTTCCAAATGTGTATATTATTAAATTAAACAGTAAATAATGATGATACTTTAAAATGATTTGAGTTTGTAGTGCGTTTGTAACTTTACTAGTAATCAGTGAAGTGATTCCATTTGTGTTTTGAGTACAGAGCCATGTTATTTTCTGAATTTTGTTTCATATTATTTCTTTCTTGACCATTTAGTCTTTCATTGAAAGGCTAACCTGTAATTTCTTTTTTTTCAGGGTTTTTGCTGAGAAAACCAGCAAGATATGTGTGGTAGCAGTGGTTGGAAAATCCCGTTTTGCTCCGTTTTACTCCAAAGCATCATTGCTGAACCCAGTTGTAGACCGAGACATTTTCCAGGTAAAAACAATAAATAGTGTAAACAACAGCAAGAACAGAAGCTTATTGCTTGAATACGATGGGTATGCCATTACAGTAATATGTCTTTTTTGTCTAGTGCGTGCCGATACCATTTGCTTTATAAATAGTTTTTTTACTTCACTGTCTGATTCTACTCTTGTTGTTGATTTCATGTGTGTGTGTCCATGTGTGTGTGTGTGTGTGTGTGTGTGTGGGGGGGGGGGGGGGGGGTCTCTGTGTCTGCATGTCAGAATGATACATCTTAGGATTTAATGAATAGTTATGAATATTGATAAAAGTAATATCAGTATGTCAAACAGATGGATGTTTTGAGTGTGAGAGGAAGATGGAGGGGTGATTTAGTTTATGTTCACAAGCATTAAGGGACATTGTTATAACTTTATTTTGACCAGCAGGCAGCTGGCTGGAGATCTGTGACAGTCTTTTGCAGGGGTTGTTTTAGGGATATAGCTGGGGATATGGAGGCTCTGGAATCCCTGAGGGTGGGTGGTGGGTTGGGAGGGGGGGGGGGTAGCCCGCCCACAAGGCCACTGTCCCAGAGTGATTGTGGCTTTCATGTTGTTTCTCTTCTGGCCCTTAGGAGTTTACCGACAAAAAAAGAAAAGAGACACAGAAAGTCCTGTCTCACCATTTCCTGTGCGGGTGGCCGCTCATATCTTTTTACCTAAAACCACCCAATATCTAAGTGCGGGGTGGCACGTTCTGACGCATGGGACTCAAGCTGAAGGGGAATCCTGCGCTAGGCCATGTTTGTCGAGTGCTTTATGGCGTATTCTTATACTTTGTATCCTGGGTCAAAGGAAGATGACAAAAATAAATAGAGAGAGAGAGAGAGAAGGCAAAAGAAATGTTTGTCAGACCGCTTATTATATGAGTGCTTTGTGCGCACTTTCACTTGTTACCCTCATGTTGCCCTTGGTTGTCTTGTATACTTGTTGAAGGCTTTTTTTTTTTTTTTTTTTTCTGAGTGTGGTGTGGCCTGCTCTTGCATTGCTTGTTTCGTTTGGTCTCTAGTTCATATCTTTTGAACACGCATTTGACTTGGATATGTGTACAGCCACGATCTTGGGTCCCCAAGGTGTTACACGTGTACCCAAAACTAAAAATGCAACAATACAGATTATTTATAGTGATATGAGTGCTGAAGATAGTAAACTATATGAAAACTGAAATGGCAGACCTTGAACTGAAAACCTAGACTTTGAAGAGGCCTGAAAATTATGAAAGTGCTTTTGTGACGCAGATAACGTCATGTCCTTTCCATTTAAATATTATCATGAATAATAACTACAGAACAAAAGAGGTATTATGCACTGCCTATTTGTAATGTCTTTCAATAGTTTATGAATCAATCACTTTAGGATTGATGAAAAACTGATTTTATGAAATGCACAAAAGTGGACACCGTTATCTGCACAACATGTCACTTTCATTTTTCAAAAACGTTCTTCCTTTTTCAGTTTTATAAACTGAAATCCAACTAATCAATTGAACCTCAATTGAACCTGATATTTAAGTAGCCTGCATGATGTTTATCAATTTTCATTTGTTTTTATTTTCAAAGAACTGGAGCACAAGAAAGTTTTGGTTCAGCAGATAACACGGACATTACTTGCATTGGCTTTGATTACAAATCAGTCATATATATCTCTTTTATTCACCAACAACATATCTTTTGAACATGCATTTGACTTGGATATGGTTTTTGTTATAACCTAAGTTTGGTGTTTTTGATATACCTTTGCTTCCACTTTGTATTTTGATGCAATGGTTCTGAGCCTTTGTTGGTTGGTGTTTGGAAGGGCTTTTAACAAATGTTTGCCTTGGTGTGTGTATGCTTTACTACCTTGTCGATGCATCTTAGGGTGCATTTTTTTTTTTTTTTTTTTTAGGTGTGTGAGCCACTTGTATGTTTAGATGCCGCTGTTTGTTTGGGGGTGGGATGGCACACGCCTACATCATGTCTTTTCAAGTTGTTGAACTCAGACTTTTTTCTTTGGGATTTGTATTTTTAGTCCTTCTATGCAGCTGGTTTTCTTTGAAATCTTGCCGTTTACTGTTTGTTTGTTTGTTTTTTTTGTTTTTTTTTGGAGGGGGCAACATTTAAATTTAACTTTGCTGGCTATGGTCTTCTTGTTTTCCTGATTCTGGGGCGTTAATTTTTTTCAGTTGGACTCTGTGTTTTGAAGCGCTTGAGAGAGAGAGCACATACTAGGCTTGATCATTTAGACAAAGGCTGAGACCTTTAGGGTCAATTCTGGCCATTTAGTGCCAGGCTTTGGGTGGAGTCATAGTCAGCCACATGCTTGTTGGTCTAAGAAACTTTTATCTCCATGAGCTAACATTCTTTTTTTTTTTTTTTATATTCAGACATTTATTTGGACAGGTAAGTATGAAGAAAAGGAATTTTTATCACTAAAAGTAGTTTTATGATATACTTACCTGTCCAAATATTGACACCCACTCCCCTCTCCACTTGGTTGAAAAGGGATGAAAACTGAAGCCAGCCAGTAATTTGCAATGTTGTGAATTCACTAAGGGCGATCACTCGAGCTGCTCTGTGCTCCCTGTTCTCCATTTTTGATTATGAGAGTCCTGATGTAAGCCAAAGCTCCTCGCCCAGTGGAGGTATGGCATTTATTTAGATCATAAAACTAGTTTTCATAGTAAAATTCCTTTTTTTTTCCTATAACCAATGCATCCCGACACTTTTTCTGATAAATTTTCCAAAAGGCTTTGTTCAGTAGATTTCCAAACTGCTTTGTTCAATAGATTTCCAAAACACATTGTCCAATACATTTCTAAGATGCTTTGTCCAGTAGATTTCTGTGATGCTTTGTCCATAGATCTCCAATTCCAATAGATCTGCAATTAGTTCTATTGATTTCTCTTGAGCTTAACAAGTCTTAACCCTTTGAATTTTCAGACGAAGTATTGGGTGACTGTAGTAGCCTGGCAGCTCAGGAGAATCCATTGATGTGTTATTTACAAAACATCTGTATAATGTGTGCTGTGCCTGTATACACTCTGTGTGTGTATATGTGTATGTGTTTGCTCACATGTTTGTGCATGCTTGTTTGTGGACGTGTTCATGCGAGATCTTTGACATGTAAAGCATTTATTTTCATTCTCTGTGACAGGGTTTTGAAAGTGTCATCGGAGAGGATGTTGCAAAGGTGAGTTCATTCCTTTAGAACAATGGCTATAGCAGTCTAGGTGTTCCAGAAGTACAGCACAGTTGTAACCTTCCAGAAAGTACCTCTGGAAAGGCTTAAAATGGGGTCTTCAGTGAATATTAAAAGGAATCTTTCAGTGTGAGTTATATGATAATCATAAAAAAGATACACACAACTACAGTTCTTACAGAAATCTCAAAGCACTTTATAATGTCTGCTGAACACAGATCAAACATCTGTAATGGACACCCACTGGCCTTTATGCCACTGCTGCTGTTGTAACTTCATCTCTCTGTCTTTCCCCCATTCCCCACAGCATCTAGTCCCAACTCTTAAATTTTCCTGCCCATGTTTGAGTATTTGCGTTAGTGTACACCATGTAATGTTGTCAATTTCATAAAAGATGGAGTTTCTTCTTTTCTCTACCTCCATGAAGGTCATGTTTTACCCCACATCTGTTGTCTGTAGGCCACTGAAACTGCAGAATCAATTTGAATGAAACTCGTGAAAATATGGAATGTTGTCCAAGGAGAAGTCCATGGCACTATGGCTTGGATCTGGGTTGGTGGGGGGGATACAAGATCCATTTACTGATATCATACAAAAGCTATTGAATCGTTTTTTTTTGTTTTGTTTTTTTTTGTTTTGTTTTGTTTTGTATGTCACATCTTCCATGCCACTCCAGTGGTGCTTTTCCCATGCCACTTATTTCGGCCGTACTCCACAGTTACACTGACCCGTCCTGTCACAGTTCCGGCACACTCCAGTGGTACTTTCCCCATGCCACTTATTTTGGCCGTACTCCACAGTTACACACTGACCCGTCCTGTCACAGTTCCGGCACACTCCAGTGGTGCTTTTCCCATGTCACTTATTTCGGCCCTACTCCACATCTACACTGACCTGTCCTGTCACAGTTCTGGCACCAGCAGTCCAGCAATCTGCAGCTCAGTTTCTGATTTTCTTGAATGCTGTCACAAATGTTTTGCTGTTAAAAGGTTACAGGTTAAAAGGTCCCACAGTCTATTTTTGCTGTAAGGAGCATTTAATTGTGGGAAGTTCACTGTGTGTGTGGGGCATGGCATGATGAAAGGCAGAGCCTGTCCCTTTCCTGCTGCTGCCTTCAACCTTCCCTGAACTGAATCAGGTACCCATTTGCTATTAGGAGGACAGAGAGGATTTTCAAGCTGAAAAAGTCCAGCGCCATGAGTGGTTCGAACTCCCAACCCATCAGCTGCATAGGCAAACGTGCTGACTATTTGTATTTACAGTGGAATCTGGTTAAAAGAATTGTGTGTGTGTACATGTTTTTATCAAAATTATTAACTTTATCTTGGAGACTTTCAGGAATGGGTAGCTGGTGAGATTTTTTCTTTCAGATTGTAGAGCAACTTTCCAGATCACAGTTAGGCTAGAATCGGGTGAAAGGTCTTTTCTTTCTGCCTTGTATGTGTGTGTGTATCTGTTGTGCTGTCAGGGGGACCTGGAGTGCTACTATGATGAGGACACGCAGGTGCTGTACATCCATGTGTTGTCCCAGATGGATGCTTCCTTCCTCGTCCAGCACTGCAGTCAGGTCGCTAAATCCAACATTCAGGAGGTGAGAACTGGCTTGTTCATATCACTCACTCTCTTACTTATCTCCCTTTCTTTATCGTTAATTTTTTTTTTTTCTCTCTTTTTTTTTTTTTTTAAATTCATTTTCTGTTGTCCACAGTGTACTTACCGCCCATTCCCCAGTCTTTGGTCAACAGAGTATTTACACTGTTTCTTCATGTTAAAATTTTTGGTTTTGTTCAAATGTGGCGACTGGTAGTAGGAGTGAATGCTGTGCTGAGAGGACACCAGCTGGAGATATTTTTTGGGTCTGCAACTGTTTTCAGTCCTACTGTTAAAGTCTCTTTTGGGTGTGAAACTAAAAATGATTTGACACCCATCTTGCGCCAAATTTGAGAAGATAAGTGAATGTTCTTTGTTTTCATTGTCCTGAATGTTTTCTTTCTCTTGACTGAAGAAGACCTCAGAAGATTAAATGTGTCACGTTTGTCTAATAATTTGTTTGTCCATGTTAACTGTTGGAGTCACTTTGAATTCCTTTTAAGATTTGCTTCAATTTCTGCCTGCAGTCACCTCACTTTGAAACTAAAAATGACTCTAGTTGTCCGTTTTGTTGTTGGTTGTGTGTGTGAGTGTGTGTGTGTATATATATGTGTGTGTCTGTGGTGTGTGTGTGTGTGTGTGTGTGTGTGTGTGTGTGTGTGTGTGTGTGTGTGTATGCATGCAAAGCAGGAACTGGACCCAGGACCTTTGGCTCTGGAGACTCATTGTTGATCCACTAAGCCAACCTTCCCTTCCCACTCTCCTCACCCTCCCCCGTTTTCCCTGCCCCATTCTCACAAGATAGCAAATATAATGAGCAATTTACAAACTGTGTGCAGGATTTCTACTCTCACTGGCAGGAGGCGGAGTTCCGCTACGCCCGCATGATGCTCCTCTCGTCTTCTCCCTCTCCCACATTGTGCTGGTCAGTACCGGTCACTCTGTCTTCTCTGTCTTCTTCTTCTGCCTCTTCTTCTTCCTCCTGTTCTTCTTAAAATACTTGGCAGTGATTGTGAGCAAAGCTTTTATTTTTTTTGCCCTTTTTTTTTATTGAAAAAGATATGATTTATGTGCGTTTCAGTTCTTGGCATTATCGATGATTTTTCTCATATTAACTTGTTCGGATGAATGTCATATTCTTGATTAGCACACGCATCCCCAGACTGTAGGGAATCCGTAACAAAATGAGTGAAAGACAAAGGAGCTTATGCCTGCCTCTCAGTGTGCTCTCAACAGTCCCCCAGTAGGATAGTGATCTCCGTCGAACAACATCCACTTCCTCCAGTGAACTCTGTGTGCAGTCTGCTTCCTTTCTTTGAGCAAGAACACAGGCTGATTTGCTTTGCTGTGTCATGGGTACATTTCCACATCTTTTATATCAATTTATTGTTTGTTAACATGGATACATCTCAGCACTTTCTGTATCAATTCATTGGATGTGGACACGTTTTATATCTATCTGTCCATTGTATGTAAACATGGGTACATCTCAACATGTTTTATATCTGTCCATTGTATATGTAAACATGGGTACATCTCAACACGTTTTATATCTGTCCATTGTATGTAAACATGGGTACATCTCAACACGTTTTATATCAATTCATTGTATGTAAACATGGATACATCTCGACACGTTTTATATCAATTCATTGTATGTAATTTGGATACATCTCAACACATTTTATATCAGTTCATTGGATGTGGACATGGATACATATCAGCACTTTTTTATATCAATTCATTGTATATAAGCATGGATATATCTTAAGATGTTTTATATCAATTCTTTGTATCTTAACATGGATACATCCCAACACATTTTATATCAATTCATTGTATATAAACATGGATACATCTCAGCATGTTTTATATCAATTCATTGTATGTAAACATGGATACATCTCAACACGTTTTATATCAATTCATTGTATGTAAACATGGATACATCTCAGCATTTTTTATATCAATTCATTGTATATAAACATGGACACATCTCAGCACTTTTTATATCAATTCATTGTATGTAAACATGGATACATCTCAGCACTTTTTATATCAATTCATTGTATATAAACATGGACACATCTCAGCACTTTTTATATCAATTCATTGTATGTAAACATGGATACATCTCAACACGTTTTTTATCAATTCATCGGATGTGGACATGGATACATCTCAGCACTTTTTATATCAATTCATTGTATGTAAACATGGATACATCTTAAAATGTATTATATCAATTCTTTGTATCTTAACATGGATACATCCCAACACATTTTATATCAGTTTATTGTGTTAACATGATACATCTCAACACATTTTATATCAATTCATTGGATGTGGACATGGATACATCTCAGCACATTTTATATCAATTCATTGTATGTAGACATGGGTACATCTCAACACTTTTTATATCAATTTGTTGTATGTTAACATGGCTATATCTCAACACTTTTTATATCAATTCGTTGTATGTTAACATGGCTACATCTCAACACTTTTTATATCAATTCATTGTATGTAAACATGGCTACATCTCAACACTTTTTATATCAATTCATTGTATGTAAACATGGCTACATCTCAACACTTTTTATATCAATTCATTGTATGGGAAACATGGCTACATCTCAACACTTTTTATATCAATTCATTGTATGTAAACATGGCTACATCTCAACACTTTTTTATATCAATTCGTTGTATGTTAACATGGATACATCTCAACACGTTTTATATCAATTCAATGTATGTAAACATGGATACATCTCAGCACTTTTTATATCAATTCGTTGTATGTTAACATGGTTACATCTCAACACGTTTTATATCAATTTGTTGTATGTTAATGTCACAGCCTTTTTTTCCAGCACCATTCTGTTACCACCATCCTCATTGACAGCTTCACCCCCCCACCACCACCACCATCATCAGTGGAAGCATTTGTGCTCTATATTTTGTGCAGTTGGTTCATCCCACATGCTACTTTGACTTGACTTACATCAAATTCTTCCGCATCCTGGACTCCATCAGGTAATCGTCATACTGTTTTTTGTTTTGTGTTTGTGTCGTTTAGATTGAATGGATGGACGGATAGGCCTGCAAATTTTTTCCAAACTGATTTTTCATTCTCACCTGGTTCTTAGAAACGTGCTGTTTTGAAGAATGACTTTCATCCAGTCAGAATATTTATGGTCTGAGATCAAAGTGTGACATGAGATAGTGCGTTGCTGCAAGCAGATTTAGGGTTCAATGTCAGCGTGCAATTTTGGGGTAACATTTTAACAGTGCTCTGTGATTTCGATGTGAGAAACATGGAACCATGACCTTCCAGCCAGGAATCTGTGACGCTAACCGCTTCGCCACAGCCGCTGGTTCTGCGCGTCCATTTCTGTGGTGCGTTTCTGCGGTAAGTTTGTGTCAAAAGACTGTTGGTATCGGCAAGTTCATGGGGGCTGTCGTCGGATCGCAGGATGATTCAGTGCCCCCGAAGTGGGACGTTCACTCATGCAGACTCCAAAACTAAGCACCCAGCTTTGAAACTAAGCAGTTGTAATCAGCAACTCTTGTGTATACTGGATTACGATAGATGGCATCGAGCACTTTCAAAACGACTTGGCCTCACTGCAGTGTCTTCTATGGTGGGTGGCCTCACGTTGATGACCTGATATTGACTGCTCCCTGTGGGACTGCTGGAGCTGCTTCAGCACCTACCTGGATGTGGTTGTACATGAAGTGGCCGGGGGGGGGGGGGGGGGGGGTCCAGGAAGAGGAATCAAACCCATTTGATGATAAATAACAGACAAGTAGGATAACTCTTGCTCTCATGATGAAATAATTGCAGGCCCATAACTCCATACGAATGCTACTTACGACACCAAATCGCCTGTAGCAGGAATGACAACACAGAGCACGCAGGACAGTTACCCTACTTGTTTGTTATTTATTGTTTACTGATTGTGGGAGCAAGAGTTACCCTTCCTGTTTGTCATTTATTGATTAATGATTGTGGGAGGAAGAGTTACCATACTTGTTTGTTATTTACTGTCTACTGATTGTGGGAGCAAGAGTTACCATACTTGTTTGTGATTTATTGATTACTGATCGTGGGAGCAAGAGTTACCCTACTTGTTTGTCATTTCTTAATCACTGATCGGGGGAGCAAGAGTTGCGCTACTTGTTTGTCATTCAGTTTACTGATCATGAGAGCAAGAGTTACCCTACTTGTTTGTTACTTACTGTTTACTAATTGTGGGAGCAAGAGTTACCTTACTTGTTTGTCATTCACTGTTTACTAATTGTGGGAGCAAGAGTTACCTTACTTGTTTGTTATTTACTGTTTAGAAATCATGGGAGCAAGAGTTATCCTACATGTTTGTATTTACTTTTCAGAGATCGTGGGAGCTAGAGTTACCCTACTTGTTTGTTATATACTGTTAAGAGATCGTTGGAGCAAGAGTTATCCTACTTGTTTGTTATTTACTGTTTAGAGATCATGGGAGCAAGAGTTTACCCTACTACTTGTTTGTTTTACTTTTTAGAGATTGTGGGAGCAAGAGTTACCCTACTTGTTTGTTATTTACTGTTCAGAGATTGTTGGAGCAAGAGTTACCCTTCTTGTTTGCCGTTTACTATTTAGAGATTGTTGGAGCAAGAGTTACCCTACTTGTTTGTCGTTTTCTGTTTAGAGATCATTGGAGCAGGAGCAAGAGTTATCCTACATGTTTGTTAGTGACTGTTTACTGATCCCTGCTCACTTACGATTTTCATTCCATGACGGTTCCAGACTCAAGCTGCAGCCTCAGTTGAGTGAGCTGATGAGGGACCTGCCGGTCTCCAAGGAGTGGACCTCCACCGGTCGCCTATGCTCCCCCCGCGTGCTCTTTGTCTTCCACACCCCACACCGTTGGTCCCAACCCAGACGACGACGGCACCAGCAAGTCCCGATCCCAGGTGGGGGCAAGGGTGTGCTTGGAAAGGGTGGTGGTCCACAGTGAACTGTCCTGATTGTAAGGGGATGGTTGTGTTGGAGCATGTCTGGGAGGGGCTGAAGAGTTGAGAGTTAAGGGGTTTGACTTTGGAGAAGAGAGAAGACTTAAGAGGGTGTGATAAGTAAATCTATGAAACAATGTAAAGCTCCTACACATTCTCTCCTCCGCCATTCCTTACCTGGCTGTGATGCCACAGAATTGTGCCCCTCCTATGCTCTCCATACCTCGTGTCCCTGTCCCCTTTCTTTTTTGTTAACTTCCCTGTTCCCCCCCCCCCCCCCCCCCCCATGTCTTTCTCATGGATTCCACTCACAAGGACAGAATTCAAAAAGAAAAAAAAGAAAGAAACAGAAAAGTGTCCTAGCCCTTGACCGGTTGGGAAATTCTGACATCAGTGTTTAAAACAGAATTGGGCCACAACAGTTCACTGACGATAAAATGAAAATCATGCCTGAAGATATGTAAGATATCAAAAATGTAAGTGAATGTCTTTAAATTTTGATATGCATATTCTGGCACACACACTTGGGCTCGTGCCCATACATCTATGCACACACATGTGCACATGCGTGTACGCTTACCAGACACGCATGCAATGATAATAATGGCACAGCCAGTGTTTGTTAGGTAAGTATGCAAGGTCTGACCAACGTGTTGGGCTAATGTATAGGTCAGGCATCTGCAAAGTCGTAGCCATGAGAACCTTTTCTTAAGTTCTCTCTTCTTAGTCAAGAATTCATCTATCTACCAGCTTTAAATGATGGGCAGTGTGGTCTTGAAACTTAGCAGATGGGGTTTAGCATATATGGACTAGTCCGCACATGGTGACACCTCCTCGATAAATCTGAAACTGAATATGTAAAATAAGACACCGAATCTGACCACAGAAAATGTTAATGATTTCAGGAACATCATGAAGGGAAAAATTCTGAGAGTGTAGCATCAAAAGTAGACATTCAGTCTCAAAGGAAGAGAAGTGGTAGTAGTTGACAACTTAAAGGTTCTTCACCACTTTTCTGGCTCCTTTGGATGGCAGTATATGGCATATGTGTGAGTCAGTGACTGTATGTATGTATGTATATGCAAGCGTGCTTTTTTGTGTGTATGTGTGTGCATATATTTGTGTGCATATATGTGTGTGCACATGCACTTGTCTGAAAAATGTCTGATTTTCTGTCTGGGGGGGGGGGGGGGGGGGGGGGGGGGGTGTGTGTGTGTGTGTGTGTGTGTGTGTGTGTGTGTGTGTGTGTGTGTGTGTGTGTGTGTGTGTGTGTGTGTGTGTGTGTGTGTGTGTGCATGCGCTGTGTGTGTATATGTGTGTGTGTGTGTGTGTGTGTGTGTGTGTGTGTGTGTGTGTGATTGCGTTGTGTGTGTGTGTGTGATGTGCATGTGTGTGTGCGCATGTGTGTCTGTGTATCTGTGTGTGTGCACATGTACGTGTGCATGCATGCACGTGTGCGTGCGTGTGTGTGTGTTGTGTGCATGCATGCGTGAGTGTGCTGTGTACAAATTCGTTAACTTCATCATGTATGAACTTGTATGAAGCTCTTCTTTTTTTTTTTTTTTTCAAATTTCCCAATCTTTCATGCTGGCATGTTCTAGTCTTGTCTCCTTCTCCTCCCTGTCTCTGTGCACCCCTTTTGCTTCTCCTCCTCTTCCTCTGCCTTGCTGTCCTCTTCCCTCTGCCCATCCTTCTCCACATGCTTCTCCTGCTTTTTTTTCCTTTTCTTTTTCTCCTTCGCCTTCCAAGTCCTCATCCTCCGTCACTCTTCTCCCTCTCCCTGTCCTATTTTCAGTCCTATTGCTATTGCTCTCTTTTTCTTTTTCCCTCTTTCTTTGTTCTGCTTCTTTTACTTCCATTTCTTCTTCTCCCTCTGCTCCTTCTCCTTCCCCTCTCTTTCTCCTTGGTCTTCTCTTTCTTGTTCTCCTCCTGCTTGTTTCCTTGCCCCCCCCCCCCCCCCCCCCCCCCCCCCCCCCCCCCCCCCTTCCCTTCCCTCCATGGCTGTTTAGAGCAAGTTACTTAGTTTTGAGAGGCAGGGGAGTTGACAGCTCGCCCGCAGCTATAGAGGCCAAGCCATGAATGCAGGTCAGGGAAAGGGGTGTTTTCTGCAGGCCGCTCCCCACCAGCCAGCTATCTGCGCTGTACTTGGTGAACTGAATGTCACCTGTGCATAGCCGGTCTGGCAGCGATGTGTTCAGCATTGTTGAGCAGCCATTACAAATGGGGCTGTCGGTTTGATAATTAGTGTTTGTCATGAAAAATGTAATATATCTGTGCTCTTGAGATGACTGAATTGGTGAATTCCTGACAATTCTTTTAATACCAAACTCGACTAGGTTTATTTTCCTGTAGATAACATAGACATGGCTTGAAAGCTTGTACGCAAGTCGTCGGGGCAGTATTAGAACAATGACAACACAAACAAAATTGTGAAAAAATTACGTCATCACATTCTGGAATTTAATTTCCCAAGTTAACTAATACACAAGTTTGATACATGCATCTGCTTGGACTACAGCAACAAAAATGTTGCATCAGAAAAGTGTAAGCCTCGTTTCTTTTCCTTTCACTAAGTGTCTGGCTTAGGATGGAAAAATAAAGCTGTGCCTCTTGTCCTTTTGCTTTCTTTCTGGCTGTTGCCCTTGTTCTTCTCGTCTTGTCTTCTTTCCGTCTCGTTTTCTTTCTCATTCTTCTCCTTTTTTCTCCTCATCTTTTCTCCTTTCTCTCTTTCCTTTCTCATCCATCTTCTTGTTCTCCTCTTCGTTTCTCCTTTCCATCTCTGTTCTTTCTCATACTTCTCCTGGTTCATTTCCTCTTTTTTCCTTTCTGTCTTTCTTTTTTTTTTTTTTGCTCCCCATTCTCTTTTTTCGTCTCGTTTGTCCTTCTTGTCTTCCTCCATGTCCTCTGCCCTTACATCTCCTTCTGCTCTACCTGCTCCTTCTCTCTTTCTCTTTCCTCTTTGTTCTTCTCCTCACCCTTCTGCATGCCCTTTCACCCCCACCCCCTCTTCTCTCCTCCATCCTTTTCCTCTCTTTCCTTTTGTTTTCCTTCTCTCCTTCCCTTTTCCTCTCTTTCCTCCTGTTTTTCCTTCTCTCCTCTTTCCTTTTCCTCTCTTTCCTTTTGTTTTCCTTCTCTCCTTCCTCCTTTTCCTCTCTTTCTTCCTGTTTCCCTTCTCTCCTTCTTCCTTTTTCCTCTCTTTCTTCTTCTTCTTCTTCCTTCTTCCTTTTCCTCTCTTTCCTTCTGTTTTCCTTCTCTCCTCTTTCCTCTTCCTCTCTTTCTCCGTTTTCCTTCTCTCCTCTCTCCTCTTTCCTCTTCCTATCTTTCCCCGTTTTCCTTCTCTCTCTCTTTCTTTTTCCTCTTTTTTCCTCCTGTTTTTCTTCTCTCCTTCTTCCTTCCTTTTCCTCTTTCCTTCTGTTTCCCTTCTCTCCTTCTTCCTTTTCCTCTCTTTCCTCCTGTTTTCCTTCTCTCACCACCCTTCTCTGCCATGCCATCTCTTTTCCTGGAATTTTTCCTCCTTTTTTTTTTTCGTCTGCCTCAGTTCTCTCTCTGCTTTTCGTTTGCTTTCTCTTTGTTTTCTCTCACTCCTCCTTCTCATCCTCCTCGTCCTTCTTCTTCCCCCCCCCCCCTTCCTTTTTTCTATGCTGTGCCTCCCCCTTTTCATTTTCTTCTTTTCCTTTCCTTCTCCTCCTTTTTCTCTCTTCCTTCTTTTTCTCTACTTGTTCTTCTCCTTCTTCTGTTTCCTTGTCTCTTTCCTTCTCGTTTTTTTTTTTCTTTTCTCATTTTGTTTTCTTGTTTATCATTTGGCCCCTTTACTCTTTCTTCTGCTCTTGTTCTCCTCTTCTTTATTATTACTGTTTTTCCCTTCTCTTTTCTTCATACCTGTCCCTCCTCCTGCACACCAGAGCAAGTGTGTGTTGTATTGTCAGCTGAGCTGAAATTTGTTTTGCACTGGTTGGAAAAGTTAAAAACCAAACCAAACCAAACCAAACAAAAACCATACAAAAATCAAATCTTTAAAAGGTGTTTATGATGAATCCGCCAAACAACATAGACAAACAAAAATCACAAGACAAAATACGACGCGTTTCGACCGCTTAGGTCTTCTTCAGGCGAAAGAGAAACAATGCTGAGGACAATGAAAATGAAGAACAAGCAATCACTTATCTTTGTCAGATTTGGTGCAAGATGGCCAAAACAAAAAAAAAAAAAAAACAAAAAGGAAGTCAAAAGTGCAACGGATGCCATTAGATTTTGTTTCTTCTCTGTGGTGACTGGAAAGATGGGCGGGGGGGAGGGGGCATACTATGACCATGTTCTGAAGAGAAAGATTTCTGTGGGCAGAAACTGCCACCAATCAAGCGGATGCAACACAACCTGGAGGATCAGATCTATCGCGTTCTGCGACGCGCACACGGGTCATCACCAACATCAGGTCAGCTTTGTTTTTCTCTGTCTGTGTTCAATTCTAAAGCATTTCTGAGGTGTTTCTCACAGGCACACCACACCATGAGCAGGCAGGGCATGCATAAATATACATGTGCACACAGATAGAGACATGTATGCATATACACACACACACATGAACACATGCTGACACACGCTTGCAGAAACACACAGACATGTACATTCACACACACGCATGCATGCACGCATGCACACATTCGCACGCACGCACGCAGGCACGCACACATACACGCACACACACACACACATACACACACACACACACACACACACACACACACACACACACACACACACACACACACACACACCCCTGCACAAACACACACTCACACTCACCCTCACTCACTCGCTCTCACTAATATAACACCCAAGTTTATACTTAAATGGAGTTGCCTCTCTTTTGTGTGTGGTTTCAGCAACAACTCGCTGTTTGCAGTTCCTGCCAATCAGGAATTTGTCTTCATCAACAGTCGTAAGAACGAAGCCATGGAGCCCAACACCTTTCTGCTCAGCTTCTTGAGAAACCATTTCACTGGGCATGGTAAGGTCACAGGCCATGAAGGCTTCAGACAGTGTCAACATCAAGAAAAACATTTTCAAAAAAAAAATTTTTAATGCAGATCAGTGAGAATGAGGATGATGAAGATGATGCTACAGATTTCCATTCAGGTCTGAGACTGTATGACAGGGCTGTACTCTACAGTTACTTTCATAATATGTTTTGGCCTTAACGAGGCTCGCAAGATCCAGACACCTGCAGTGCTGGTCAGAAAATTTGAGCAACACTCTCAGAGACGCATTCATTTAGTGGATGAAACTCAACTGTGTGGTCCCAGTCTTCCCAATTGAGCTCATAGCAAACTCAACTCTGAGTAGTAGGAGCTGGTCAGGGCAGAAAAATCCCACATGGCTCTGATGGGAATCGAACCCACAACCTCCCAGGTGGGAGTCCATGACGCTAACCACTCCTGACCATCACCATGGCAGCTGGTAAGAAAAAGATGACTGTAAGACATTACTGTGGTTTTTCATTTTTTTTTGGTCAGCCTTTAGGTCTATCTGCGTTATCCCTGTTGGGATGTAGAAAAATATATGTAAAATACAGTGGCGGACTACCTACCATGGTGTGGTGGTTAGCATTGTGGATTCCTGGCTGGGAGATCATGGGTTCAATTCCCATCAGAGCCATTTATATTTATTGTATTTTTCAGCCTATGACTGGCTTTTACCTGAAAGTTGATTTGCTATGGGCACAGTAGGAAAGACCAGAACCACTGAGTCAAGTTTCATACACATAATGGATGAGTCTTTTAGAATGTTGTTCATATTGCGTTACCAACGCTGCATGTGTCTGTATCTCTCAGGCCTGTTTGACGCCGGGATGTATTGTCGAAACAAGCGAAGATTGCAACCCTGTCATACACTACAGTCTCAGACCAGATGGAACTCCACAGCATGAATATTCTCATCCTCCTTGATAAACATAAAAAAAAGTCTCAAATTTGGTGGCTGTTCCTGCCCTGCTCTCTCGATGATCAACGTTTTGATTTCCTCTCCACATCTGTAACCTTATTGAGCTCCTGTGGAGGTCACCAGTGTTGGTGAGTTCATTGGGCTTATGTTGGACGGACGTGGTAACGCCATCCAGAGTGGAATTTTGTGAAGCTTAACTTCACACACACCAGGGGCTAGCCTTGATGTGGACTTGGTCAACACACACCAGGGACTAGCCTTGATGTCAACACACACCAGGGACTAGCCTTGATGTGGACTTGGTCAACACACACCAGGGACTAGTCTTGATGTGGACTTAGTCAACACACACCAGGGACTAGCCTTGATGTGGACTTAGTCAACACACACCAGGGACTAGCCTTGATGTCAACACACACCAGGGACTAGCCTTGATGTGGACTTAGTCAACACACACCAGGGGCCTGAGCCTTGATGTCACACACACACCAGGGACTAGCCTTGATGTGGACTTAGTCAACACACACCAGGGACTAGCCTTGATGTCAGCACACACCAGGGACTAGCCTTGATGTGGACTTGGTCAACACACACCATGGACTAGCCTTGATATAGACTTAGTCAGCACACACCACACCAGGGACTAGCCTTGGGAATAGCCTTGATGTCAACACACACCAGGGACTAGCCTTGATGTGGACTTGGTCAACATACACCATGGACTAACCTTGATGTGGACTTCGTCATTGCTGTGCTAGAAACGACTAGCCTTTTGTGTATTGCACAATCAGAAGAGACTGTGTTAGCACACGCACACGTGCATTTTGTGTGTGTGTAAGTGTGTGCACATGTGCATGTGTGTGTGCTTGCCTGTATGTATCAGAAGAGACTGTGTGTTCGCATCAGTGCCTCTGTGTGTGAGTGTGTGTGTGTGTGTGTGTGTGTGTGTGTTGCATGTGTGTGTGTGTGTGTGTGTGTGTGTGTGTGTGTGTTTGTGTGTGTGTGTGTGTGTGTGTGTACATGTGTGTGTGTGTATTTGTACTCCCATATTTGGATATGTAATCAGTCTGCCTGGTGAATAAGTGTGTATTCATGTGTGTGTGCTGCTTTAAAGATGCCCCGCGAAGCAAAAGCAGTCAGCCATCTCGCCGAGGCCATAATGTTGCTGGCTGCTCATCTATGGAGGGCGTGAGGTCGCCATTGATGTCAGTGCGCCAGGAGCACAGCTTCAAAGAGTTTCTGTGGCAGCATGTGGAGATCGCCTTCCACAAAGGCTTTGATGACAACGTGGGCCGCAACCCCATGCCTGCCAGGTTTGAGGTAAGGGTGATGTAGTTGTCGTTTGCATGGATTCAGGGGAGAATTCTTCATGCAGGCCAATATTAAAAAAGCAACAAAAAACAAAACAAAAAACAAGTACAAAGTAAAAAACAAAAACAAAAACAAGTACAAAAGTACACATACATGCATACACACACACGCATGCACACATGCACGTGCACACACATGCACTCGCACATACACACACACACGCGCACACACACACTCAAACTGGTGAATTGTACATTCATCCTTGCTCCCATCGCTTTCCGCCGACACACATCTTCACTGTTAATGTTGCTCAAAACACAGATTTTGTAGTTCATGTTCAGTCTTCATTTACGGCCCATAGCCTTGGGATTCTCTCCCTTTTCATCTGAGGGACTCTTCTTCTATTACATTCTTCAAGTAGAATCTTTCAAAAAAAAAATTCTGGGACTTGCGTAGTCTCAAAGATGACAACTTTCTTCTCATTTTTGTCATTTGAAAATTCGTTTCAGTGAGCTCCCCTGCCAATTAGAGAAACGCAACACAGGTGGTAAAGCAAAACCACACTGGCAACACAGCACAGCATATGGACTAGACACATGTGCAGGAAAAAGGAACATAGCCTGCTAACATGAGAGTAGTGCATCCCATGTTTGGCCTTTCAGTTCATGCAGGAGTAGTGTAGGGAGCAGCAAAAGGGGGGAATTGGAGGGTGGATGGGAGGGAGGTGGAGGTAAATGTTGTTGGGCAACTTTATAACAGCGAGGCTGCTTCCTTGAAGTTCTGCCATCGCTGAAGGGGCCTCTTGAGCCATAAGGCATGTCCCCAGTAATGCTAGTTGAACTGTGTGATTCCAAGCCAGGGTAAGGAGCTCGACTGACACACTGTGCAGACAGATGGGATATGTTATACAAGGGAGACAGCAGCAAGGTAGTCGGGGCATTGACCCTAGTAAGTCTTAGTCACTTGGACGTACCCACATCAAGTGGGTTTAACACGCCCATGATGGACTACATCATACTCGTAGTCAACCAGCAACGCATTTGGACGTCCTACGAGTTTACTCGTAGCAGTCATTTAAGGTACAAAACTCTTGTTAGCTTTAACCATAGGCACTTTCACTGGCAATTGAATTGCTTCCCTTGTTGTGGTCAGACTGTTGTTTTGGGAATGTGAAGTTTGAAAACGTGATTGGGGGGGGTGGGGGGGTGGGGTGGGGGGGAGTGCGATTTTGAAATGAAAATGGATCGAAAATGTTTGATGTCGAGGGAAGAAAAAAGTGATAGTAGTAATGAAAGTGATTGGGAAGAACATACAAAACACTGCAACAGTGTCAGATTCGACTTTGGTAGCCAGAACAAGTGAACAGACTGACTGTGGTATGAATATATAAATTCTAAATGCCGCAGCTAAACTCGGCATGCATTTTTCATCAAGTACACCACATTTGGACTTGTTTGCACTACATGTAGGGCTGCTAGACAGGTGTGTTTACAACTACTGGTTTTTCTCCAAGTGTCTTGGAGGCAGGCTAAGGCTGGCAGGAAGATCAGGCAGAGGCAGTGCCAGTCACAACAGTGTTAAGGCATTTGCAGACTTGTTCACCATGTACGATTTTGCCGTATTTTGTACACATGTTTGGCGAAAATACGATGAAGACGACGAACCGTAACAAATATGTTGAAAGAAATCTTGAGACGAAGTTCTTGAGTGGTAGTGGCACTTGTGGTGTATAACCATTGTGTTTGAGCGCTACAACCAAAGAGTAACAATATTCTTATCATGCGCACAAACTCGCGGCTGGATGATGTTGGAACAATAGGAGGGACCTTCTGCTTTTACAAAAATTTACAAATTTGGTAGATGTATGCTCACTTTTTTTTTTTTTTTTTAGGAAAATTCGCTCATTTTAATCAAGAAATACACCAACAGGCGTTTTAGGGGGTAAACAGGTCTGTATTTGTTTGGTCAATTAAGTATCCGGAAGGGAGAGAGAAAAAAAACACAACTCCTCCGCCTGCTGTAATGAAGAACTATTATCTTTGCACCATCAGCTTCCCACTGCCGCCCTGTGGTACGATGTGTGTCAGCGAATGTATGACTTCCTGTTTGATGCCACGCCGGAGGGCCGTGCCCAGAGTGCTCTCCACTTGCTTCGCACGTTGCTGGATCCTGATCTGAGGTTCTCTGAGGGGTAAGCTTTTCAGTTGTGATGCAAGATTGTGCACTGGCATTCAAATCTGGGTTTTTGTAATAGTGAGTGTTGGAGAAGATAATAGGTTTGAATGTGTGTATGGCTAAGCAAGTTTGGGACTGTTGAAGAATTGATTGAATGTAGAAGAAATTTTTTTTTCAAAAGAGAGAGTGCAAGTTTGGAAAGGATAGTTTTGGTTTTTTTAATCGTTACGATGGATCATTATATTTTGTCATACATGATGGTATCATGGTGGCTTTTACCTGTGCAACTAACCACCCCATCACTCATACCGGCATGTATATGCAGATTCTCAAACACACACACACACACATACATATACATACACATACACACTCACTCACACACACACACACACACACACACACACACACACACACACACACACACACACACACACACACACACACACACACACACACACACACACACACACACACACACACACACACACACACACACACACACACACACACACACACACACACACACACACATGCACACACAGATGTATGCACACGCACTCACTTGCTCGTTGACATGTAAATGAATCTTTACTTCTTTCTTCAGAAGAAAGATGTTGTGCTAGTGGATAGCCTTTTGTTTGAATGTGGAGAGGGTTGGGGGTAAACTTGGTGTTCCAGCCGCTGCAACAAGATCATCTCCATGGCAGAATCGGCCTATCAGTCAGAGTTGCCTCCCTTCTATGTGACGCCTACCATCTGTCAAAGGTGATTTTTTTTTTTTTGAATGAGGTAGCCAGTGTGTGTGTGTGTGTGTGTGTGGATGGGTGAGTGCATGAGCATGTGTGTGTATGTATGTGTGTATATGTGTAGAGCTCTGTTATCTGTATCTTTCCTCATGTATAATGTGTGTGTGTATGTGTGTGTGTGTGTGTGTGTGTGTGTGTGTGTGTGCAGTGTAATTTTTACGCACAATTGTGCATAAACTTCTCATCTGACGCACTGGAATTCGGGCCAGTGCGTCACAAAAATGTACTAAAATTTACCGTGACGCACTGATTTTCTCCTGTACGCATTGCAACTCTGAGCAGCGCATGACGCAAAAGGGCTTTCATCTTATCCACTGAGACTGAAGTTAAAAACGTAAATTTCCTCGACGTTGTAGAACGTTCTGAATCGATGAACACTTCCACTTGAGAACTCTTCTGTACTGAAAACCAACAAGAATCGTCAAATAGACTAAGCCTATCCAGTCTATGATGGACCACAAGATCACGTGTTTCAGCTAAGTGGGGAAAGCATGGAAAACCATATGAACTTCGGCTTTTCAAAATCAAAATCCAACAGTTCAGTTGTGGCTTGTGGGTGGTAATCCAGCGAATGGAACAAAAGTCGAACAATCTATGCAACATGACCATTTGGGATAATCAAAATGGCACTGTTCTGGATGAACGAATGTGTTGCTCACAGAGCAAGAATGACCAGTCTACAGTTTCGTCGTAGGTTCCACCGGGCTTCCGATGATCACTGCATGGGGATTGGAATTTGGTCATACAATAAAATATTTCAACATGAAGGAAATGGCTCATGTAGTGGAAATTTGTGTGATAGTAACCAAAGAGGACGTCCCACAAATCAAATTTCATTGTTAAAATCCTGATAGTGGAGGTGCTCGCATTTACTCATGTTAGTTGATAACACTTTAAGAACAGAGGAACACGAATATGAATAGATAATATTTGGCACTGTCTAGAATGTTTTATTAACTTTATTATAAACACCTCTTTTCTGTTGTATTTCTATCTCTATTATAAACACCTCGTTTCTTTTTTTTTCTAATGTATATCTATCTCTATCATAAACACCTCTTTTTTTTTCTAGTGTATTTCTATCTCTGTTATAAAACACCTCTTTTCTAATGTATTTCTCTCTCTTTCTCTGTGCGTTTATGTGTGTGAGCCAGTGAGTGCACGCTTGTGTGTGTGTGTGTGTGTGTGTGTGTTTTCACCATATTTTCCAGCAGTTATTAATGGTGACCCTCTAAATATTTTGTGACCCCCTGAAAATTTGGAAGTGAGTTTTTTTTCGTACCGAGTCTGACCCCGTAATTTTTAGGAAATGATTATCACTGGTGTGTGTGTGTGTGTGTGTGTGTGTGTGTGTGTGTGTGTGTGTGTGTGTATGCTCATGTGTGTGTGTGTGTGTGTGTGTGTGTGTGTTTGTGTGTGTGTGTGTGTGTGTGTGTGTGTGTGTGTGTGTGTGTGTGTGTGTGTTAGAATTACTCTACTGTTAGGGGCTTTTTACCTTTAATAAAAATTGCTTAGGAAGCTAGGTTATGTAGCACACTTTGAGTACTTTATATGAAAGCATGCATGTGAAAGTTTGTTGATCTGGAGAAGTGCAGCTTGTGATTATCGATGCTTGTGAAGCCCTCAAGAGTCCCTTCTATGGTCCTTGGTTTTCCTTCACTTCAAATGTGTGATGAACTCCATGAGAGGAGGTGCTGTTGTCATTTTGTTAATCTGCAGGCTATCTCCCCTCCCTGTAGGATGTTGTCATAATCGTGTTGCTGTTATCAGTTCTGTTACTATCTCCTTCAGGTTGGTTATGTTTTCACCTGCGTCTGGTTGTTTGTCTGTCTGTCTGTCAGCAAGATTATTAAAAAAAAAAAACAACAAAAAAAAAACCCTGTAGAACCAGTTATATTGCAACAAATTGGAAAGAAGGAATGTGGCCAAAAGTCTGACCCATTAATTTCCATGCAGAGCCACATGTCGATTCGAATAAAAAAAGCCGATTCAGGATCCCTTCATCCTAAGCGGAGGTTTGCGCTGTCCTGCGTGTCCATCTAGATATCATGATTACCTTTGCCCAGGAGGTTATAGATTTTACCCTTGTCTGTTGCTTTGTTTATCAGTCAGGAAAGAGATTGACATTTTTCATCTGATCTAAGATTTTACAGAAAGAAGATTTTAACAAAATTTCCGGTGTATTTTTAGAAAGTGTACTTAAAAGGGTTGTGTGAATGAGTTTTTTTTTTTTTTTTTTCTCTGATGACTTGTGAATTGACTTCAAGGTGGTGACAGCCCTGATATGGCCCTTTGCGGTCAGCTGGGGCATAAAAACATCATTACCTTACCTTGCCTTGCCTTACCTTACCTTACCTTACCTTACCTTACCTTACCTTACTTACTTACCTTACCTTACCTTACCTTACCTTACCTTACCTACCTTACCTTACCTTACCTTACCTTACCTTACCTTACCTTACCTTCCTACCTTACCCTTACCTTACCCTTACCTTACCTTACCTTACCTTACCTTACCTTACCTTACCTTACCTTACCTTACCTTACTTACCTTACCTATTAGGACAGTCCAACGTGTAAACTACAGGAGTGATTTAAACAAAAAAACGTGGGGAAAAGATGGAAAATGCTTTATGGAGGAACCCATGTACATTTTGATGCAGATCAAGAGCAATGGCAGATCTGGAAGTTTCATTAGATTTTGAAGCTGTGGCATGGAATCTTGAGTAGGGGTTTGATTGAGATGAAGAGGACTGTTTGACCTTTGTGGAGATCAGCACCTTCTCATTATCCTTCTTCAGTTATTGTGATTGTTATACACAGCAGAGCAAGGGTGGATCCTTTCTGGAGCTGTAGCACAGAATCTGAGTTAGTATCCGATTGAAGTGAAGAGGACTGTATGACCTTCGTGGAGACCAGCGCTCTCCCCAAATATCCTTATTGAGTTATTGTGATTGTTGTTTTTAGTGTCATGAGCTGTAGTAGTGTTATCATTGGGGTGGTTGTCTGTGGTTCTGTTTCAATGGCCAGCTGGCCCAGGCCAAGCGAGTGTTCTCCCAGTACGCCAGAGGCCCAGCCTACGACAAGTACCTGAAGCAGTTGGAGGAGTCATGCACGTCCTTCTGGACCAACGGGCACCAGCAGTGTGAGGCCATCAGCCTCTCTGGAAACCTCTGCGTCAACCAGGTGCCTCTGGAAATCCATTTTTTTCCTTTTTTTTTTAAAGTCACATTTTCTGTGCCGCCTTTTTGGCATTGCACCCACACCGTGTATTCTTACGGGCACATGCACGCACTCACGCATGCACGCACACACACACACACACACACACACACACACACACACACACACACACACACACACACACAGAGCCTGGCTCGGCCCGCTGCAGCACCATCAATCCACAGGGATCAGACAATGTCAAGTCACTGCCAGAATTGGCAGTATGGGAGGGGTACTGCTGGGAGAAGCGAGGGTGGGGGGTGGTGGTGGAGCGTGGTGGGGTAGGTTAGGGTGGGAACAGGGCAGGAACAGGGCAGGAACAGTCTCAAGGGAGAGCTGGACTACAGGAGGTTTTCAGAGGAAAAGCTTCCCACATAGAAGTATGTTGGCTCTGAAAACCTTACACTGACTGTGAGTGGGCTGGACTATATCCAGGTCATGAACCCTGATGCTTTTTCTGCTGTCGTCCTTTCTGTTTTGTTTGTTTGTTTAAAATGCTTGGCACTGCCATGATTTTAAAGATGAGACAGAGCGAAAGACAAAAATAAAACATCATCCAATCTGAAAAAGTTTAAGTAAAACATCTGTCAACTTGAACAAATGAATCACAAGACAAAACACACGTTTTGACCTCTTAGGTCTTTTTCAGGCAGGATAACAACACTCAGGACAAGGAAATAAAGAATCAGCAATCACATATCTCATCAAATTCGGCGCAAGGTGGGCTTGGATCAATGAATTTGATGAGATAAGTGATTGCTTATTCTTCATTTCCATTGTCCTGAGTGTTGCTCATCTTGCCTGAAGAAGACCTAAGAGGTCGAAACACGTCGTTTTTTGTTGTGTGATTCATTTGTTCATGTTTGGCAGATGTATTACTTAAACTCTTTTAGATTTGAAAAATGACATCAGGCTCTGCCCCAAAACTGCAGACAAATGAATCAAGACAAGACTTGTTCGACCTCTTTGGTTTCTTCAGGCAAGGTACACAACACTCAAGACAAGGAAAATGAACGAGCAGTCACTTGTCTTCATATGATGATCAAAAGAAGTACATCACAAGCGATCACAAGTGCACATCTAAACTAGATGACGTAAACAGAAATACAAAACAAGGAAGGGTAGCAGTCAGTAAGAATCAAAGTTAGATCTAGTTGCAAAGCCAGGCGACTGCAGGTTTTTAACCTTTGTTCAGATTTTGGCCTGCAGTCACCTCACATTGCATGAAAGGTCATGACAGCAGAAGGGCGTGTAGTGTGGTGTGTGTGTTCAGCTGCACCGGGCTCTGAGTGAGGCAGCGACGGAGGAGAAGAGGGGACCTGCCTGTCATGGCCCACTCCAGCCAGCTGAAGACCAAAGCCGCCTGCAACTGTGGACGCCAGCAGGCAGAGAAGGACGACCCCTTCGACCACCGGGTGAGTGGTGCTGACAGACATCATGACTGTCATTGTTACAGGGGAAACCAGACATGCCTATTGTCATGGAATAGCCGTATTTGTTACGGGAAAAACATCAAAATCGAGGTTTGTTCCGGACGTTAAGATCAGGGATCACATGTTCCAGAAAAAAACAAAAGAAAAAAAAAACGAAAACAAAATTAAAGGAGTGGACAATTTTTCACAGAGGGACAAGCCGGATGACGGTTAGGAAGCTTGAATTGAAGCGCTGTGGGCATGCTCACACGGCCATATCCATCGACGAAACATACCAAACGGAGCCGTGGTTCAGAAAAAGCATGTTCGACCATCAAACATGGCTGGCATCAAGACTGCGAAAGCAAGTTTGCGAGACAGATGATGAAGGTACTCAAAATGGACCCCAGCGGCAGCCGTGAAAAAAACAAAATCGCCGTTGGAAGGTTGAGTGTTCCTGAAAATTTTTGAAATTTTTAATTTGTTCCAGATTTTAATAACATCTGTTCCTGATAGTAAGATTTTGGGGTAGGCATGTCTGGGAAACCAGGGGGTGACCCCTTCGACCACCGGGTAAGTGGTGACAGACACCCTGATTGTCATTGCTACAGGGAAACATGGGTTTTTTTTAACTTACAGTGTACGCCTTTTTTCTTTTTTCTTCGCCTCCGCCAAAACATTTTTAGTTAATCTTGAAAAGTTTAAGTACCATACTTGCGAAACATGAACAAACGAATTACAAGACAAGTCTTGTGACCCGTTTGTTCATGACTGGCGGATATAGTACTTAAACTTTTGGAAATTTGTTTGTTTCCACTTATATTTCTGCTTGCAGTTGCCTCATTTTGCAGCTGTCATTTTTAGTCGTTTAAAAAAAATGGATCATTGTGACTCATCATATTTGTGCTTCAGATTATGACAGTTTTTTGTGCTCATTGATAGGTCTCTGACAAAAACAACTGAATTTTGTGAATATTGTATTGGAATTGTAGAAAAAAAAAAAAAAGGACTGTATTTCAATGACTGCTTTGTCAATGTGTGAAGAGATGAGGAAGCCTGAAGGCTTTTTTTTTGTGTTAAACTTGAGATCTCAGAGCTAATATAACCTGCACCCCCCCCCCCCCCCCCCCCCCCCCCCCCCCCCCCCCCCCACCCCCCACCCCCACACAAAAAAAAAAAATGCTTGAGTAACTGGAGAACAATTTGGAATGAGTCAGTGTCATACCCCTCAAAGGGAGATCATTCTCCCAGAAATTGAGGAGGATAACTATGATTGATCAGTATTTCTATTGACGCTTTTCTAGTCGGCTATACGATAATTGATTTAGGCATATAGTACAGTTAGGTAAGTGAAAGAAAAGAAATATTTAATTAAAAAAAAATTTTATTTGTTTATTTACACATGCAGAGTGCCAAATATGACTTCTACATAACACTGGAGGAATTAGTGATTTAAAAATTTTTTTTTTCTTTTTTTGTTGGACGTGCAGAGTGCCAACTACAACTTCTAAATGCCCTTAGGGAAATTATTGATTTTTTATTTGTTTGTTTTTTTTTTTCTTTTTTTTGTGTTTGACGTGCAGAGTGCCAACTACGACTGATCCTGGAGAAATTATTGATACTATTTGTTTGTTTGTTTTTTTTTCTTTCTGTTGGACATGCAGAGTGCCAACTGCAACTTCTAAATGACCCTGGAGGAATTATTGATTTTTTTTTTTCTTCTTTTCTTTCTGTTGGATGTACAGAGTGCCAACTATGACTTCTACATGACGCTGGAGGAATTATTGATTTTATTTATTTTATTTATTTTTCTTTTTCTGTTGGACGTACAGAGTGCCAACTACGACTTCTACATGACGCTGGAGGAAATTATTGATTTAATTTTAATTTTTTTTTTTTTTCTTTCTTTCTGTTGGACGTACAGAGTGCCAACTACGACTTCTACATGACGCTGGAGGCAGCCTGCTGTGGCACTCTGCAGCACATCGACATGCCCACGTTCAAACCCAGCAGCGGCCTGGTGGTGACTGCCGCTGCCAGCCCCAGCATCACCGCAGAGGCCCCAGAGGTTGTCGCCAAGGAAGATGGGGGAGAGGTCAAGGACATGTTGGCGGGAATGTCGGCGCTTAGCCTCGCTCTCAGCCTGGGTGAGGTGGACACAGGAGTTGATGGATTGATACTGACCTAGAGAATGGAGTGTTGTGTCTGTTCTGGGTGATTGCCCTAGATTTTATGTAAAAAAAAAACTAGAAGTGGGTTTAGTGTGCTGTGCATAAATGTATTTTTGTGTTGGTTATGTTTAGAATTGACCGTTGTAGTCCTTTATCTGTCGTCTATGAAAATCGGAATCCTTCTGTAAACTCAAAGCTGACGTCCCACTTGTTGATCATCTCACACAGTGCCCCTGAAGTTTGAAGTGAGTGCCGGGGCCCGGAATAGCTCAGTTGGTAGAGCGCCAGACTCGTAATCCAAGGGTTGCGGGTTCGAATCTCCGCTGGGCCGTTTCTTAGGGGGATTTTTTTTCCCTTGAGTTAACATTGGTTCTGGCTCCATTTCCCGTACAGTCCTTCAAATGAGACTATAAACTGAGGTTCTGTGTGCGTGAACGCACGCATAACATCTTGCACACACGTAAAATCCCATCACCAACTTTCGGAAGAGAAAGCCAGTTTGGCCGTTGGTATGATGACACGTTACACATAGGATGCACCTTCCCCAAAGATGGAGTATGGCTGCCTTAATGTGGGGATAAAAAAACGGTCATACACACAAAACTCCACTCCGTTTGTTGAGCAGATGGGTTTAATACCTGCCTGTCTACACAGGGAGTGTCCGCAGAGTATCAGCCTGCGTACCTAGAAGAAGAAGAAGCGAGTGCCAACATGCCTGTTCAGTCCACATGGATGTCCGAATGATCACGATCAATCAGTCTGTGTCTGGTCTGAGCTGCTCAGTTATCAACCCTTGTGTTGGATAGACTGTTCCCTGTCGGTGTCATTCGTAGTCATGCTCAGCATATGTTGATGAACACGCTTTAAGGTCTTTCAGAGCTCCATCAGAGCACTTTCCAAAATGATGGCCACCATCACGACAGCCGCTGATTTCAGACAGTGAATCTTGATGCTCTGCTTTCCAGTGGCTCATGGGAACGAAATGTGGGGTTGTCCTCAGCAGGAGGAGCAGCGCGGATTGGTAGTTTGTGGAATGTGAAAGTTTAGTGGAATGTGAAAGTTTAGTGGAGATTGGTAGTTTAGTGGGAGTATGGCAGTTAGTGGAATGTGAAAGTTTAGTGGAGTGTGGTAGTTTAGTGGAATGTGGAAGTTGAGCGGAGTATGGTAGTTAAGTGGAGAGTGGTAATTTAGTGGAGTATGGTAGTTCAGTGGAGTATGGTAGTTCAAGTGGAGTGTGGTAGTTCAAGTGGAGTGTGGTAGTGTCAGTGGAGTATGGTCGTTCAATGGAGTATGGTAGTTCAGTGGAGTATGGTAGTTCAAGTGGAGTATGGTAGTTTTTCAGTGGAGTATGGTAGTTCAGTGGAGTGTGGTAGTTCAGTGGAGTATGGTAGTTCAAGTGGAGTATGGTAGTTCAAGTGTGGAATAGTGGACAGGCAGAACATGGAATGTGGACTGCAGTTCTGAGATGAAAAGCAACAAAAGAAAACTTGAGAAATTGAACGGCAGGCTGTGACAAGAGTGACAGTGTAGTAAAACCAGCTGACTGGCTCTGCGAGGTACCGACTCTCGGCACATCACTCAGGGACAGGTTCAGGTCACTCCCTTCCGAGGGTTTGTGCTCCCTGACTTCAGTCCTATCCCACTTTGGACAGCCTGTGGCGTGAGTTTTGGCCCGGTGCAGTTTGAGACTCCAAGAAAAGCTGTGGGGAACGGCAGACTCACTGCGACAGGACCCCGCTGACTTTGCCCAAGCTACAGACTTTTGTATCTGACCAGCATGACCAGGAACGCTCCCTTCCGAAGAAGAAGAAGAAGTTCCCTGACATTTCTCGGAGTACCCACTTTCGACACCTGCGGCGTTTGGGCTAATGTGCAGGTCAGACATCTGTTGAGTGTATCCATGGAAACCTCATCTTGGATCCCTTCATTGTAGTTATCAGACTTTTTCATCCATCAGGTGAAGATCTTGAGTTACTGTGGTCTTGAAGCTTGATGACTGCAGTGTTCCATGTATGGAACAGTGCGCACACAGTTTGACACCACGTGGACCAGGCTGAAACTGAAACTCTTTGCATACCAGGCATTTGTAAGGGTGTAGTTAGTAGGAGAAGAAACAAGAAAGGATGATACTTTCAAAGTGAGGTGACTGCAGATGAAAATTGAAACACCTTTTAATAGGAGTTTAAAGTAAATCCGCGGGTTATCATGGACAAACAAATTACAAGACAAAACACAACGCGTTTCAACCTCTAAGGTCTTCATCAGGCAAGGTAAGCAACATTCAGGACAGTGAAAACGAAGAAGGAAAGAGTAATCACTATCTTCTCGAATTCAGCGGAAGATGTTCTTTTGCTCAAAGAGGGTCGATTGTATGTGTTTGTGTGTGCCAGTGGTAAGTTTAATATTGCCATTTTCTCTGGACATAAAAGTTTGTAAATATCAAACCAAGCCAGGCTAATGGTATTTGAAACGAGCTTTCCAGATATAACCATTACAATGAGGAGGCACAACCCACAAGAAATTACTAAAAAAAAAAAAGAAAACTCACTGTTACATGATTGCTACTTTCTTACATAGCTTGTGTATTTTCATTTCATTATCTTAAATATTATGTCATATAAAGACAAAGTCAGTTTTCCTGTTGGAAATATTGCATTGTCTGTACCATTATGAATGTCGGGTTGATATCAACAAGGGAAAGGCATGTGGTAGAAGGGACATAAATCTTCCTGTACAATCACATGTGCGGAGTTACCTCCCCTCAACCTTCCCGCTAGAAATTTGGTGGCCACCATAGATCTCTGAAATGGGAGCACGCTCACCTGGACAAAGTGACGGCTCTGTGCCGTCTGTCACATGTCAGCGTTGCGGGTTTTGACTCGTGTTGCCTTCTATCACATTCAGTTTATTTGTTCCTGTCATTTTGCTTTATTTATTTATTTATTTATTTTTTTTAAAGATGTAACTTGTTTGACAACCAGATCGGTCAGGCTGGACACATTCAGGTTATTTATTTATGTCATTTCGCTTTTTTTTTTTTTTTTTTTTTTTTTTGTCTTTTGAATGTATTTTGTTTATTTGATAACAGGTCAGTCAGGTAGTGGACATTCAATTTATTTTGTTGTGTCATTTTGCTTTAAAAAAATTTTTTTTTTTTTATGTATATTGTTTTATTTGACGATCAGGTCAGTCAGGTAGTGGATATTCAGTTTATTTTGTTGTGTCATTTTGCTTTGTTTTGTTCTTTTCTTTTTTTCTTTTTAAAGATGTGTTTTGTTTTATTTGACGATCAGGTCAGTCAGGTAGTGGATATTCAGTTTTTATTTTGTTGTGTCATTTTGCTTTGTTTTTTTTTTTTTTTTTTTTTTCTTTTTAAAAATGTGTTTTGTTTTATTTGACGATCAGGTCAGTCAGGCGGGGGCAGTGATCTGTTTCACCATGACAACCTGCCGGACGTGGACATGGAGGATCTGCAGCATGAGGCGGAACTGTCGCAGGCATGATGCAGCCAACCATCCCCGAGGAGGAGGAGGAGGAGGAGGAGGAGGAGGAGCAGGAGGGAAAGGAGGAAGGAGAGGAGCATAACGCCGAGGCAGAGGGTGCGGTGCTGTGTTTTTTGTTTGTTTATCTCTTGGAATGATTGTAGGGGTGTGTTTTTTTTATTCGTTCTTCTTTTTATTTCTTCAGTGATTGTTAGCTATCTGTCAACTCATTTCTTTGGTGGTGTTTTGTTGATGTTGTTGTTGTTGTTGTTTTTTCTTCTTTTATTTTTTCAATGATAATTAGCTTTCTGTTTTAACTGATTTCTTTGGCGACTTTGTTGTTGTTTGTTGTTGTTGGTAGCTTTCTGTTTTAACTGATTTTTTTGGTGACTTTGTTGTTGTTGTTGTTGTTTGTGTTGTTGTTGTTGTTGTTGTTGTTGTTGTTGTTGTTGTTGTTGTTGTTGTTGTTGGCGGTGGTGGTGGTGGTGGTTGTTTGGTTGGTTATTTTTGCTGTTCTTTTTTTTTTTATGTCTTTAGGAGACTTAATTTCTGATCTTCTTTTATTTCTGTGACTGCTGTTAATATTCTGTTCTTTTTTCATTTCATTTCTTTTTGTTACTGTTAGTTTTCTGTTCGTTTAGTTTCCTTTCCTTTGTTTTATAACTCTCAAGTTTTCTGTTCATTTTTTCGCTCATGTATGACTTTTTTTCTGTGTGTGTGTGTGTGTGTGTGTGTGTGTGTGTGTGTGTGTGTGTGCATTTCTATAATACAAACTTTTCTTTGTTTCTTTTTTACTTGAGTGACTGTTAGTTTTCTGTGACTCTTTTATTTTATTTTTTTGTAATGATCATTAATTTTCAGTTCCTCTGATATTTATAGAACAGCTGTTACTGTATTTCTTTATTTGTCAGTTGTCTGTTAGTTTTCTGTTTGTCTTTTATTTCTTGAATGACTGTTACTAATACGTCAGTTTTTTGTGTAATTCTTGCGCGTCTTTGACTTTCAGACTACTCAGTTGTCTTCAAGCAAAACTTGTGTACACGTCCACATTTGATTTCTAGAGAGTGTTGAAAAAGTGCAGCATGGATAGGGAAAAAAAACCCTGGCAAAGAAAACATCTTGCAAAACAGCAGTTGCCTGAATTTGTGTAAAAGTCTTGGCAGCCCGTGGACCCCAAGGCTCGAGTCTTTTTCGTTTTTTCCCTTTAAAGTTGCATCAGTAGATGTTTGTTTGATGGAACTGGAACCAAGACTGTTGATGCTTAACTCACTGTGTGATGGAAGAGTGTCTGTATCTAGTGTTATCGGACGATGGGGAGAAGGAGCAGGAGGTGGAGGAGGAGGAGGCGGAGGAGAAGACGTTGGAGATGACGGCGCCCATCCAGTGCGAGGGAGAGATGGAGGAGAGCGGCCTGCCAGTACACGTCACTGATGCTGATGTCACAGAAGGTGTGTGGAGAGGGAACCAAACGACTTTTGGCTCTGTGTGTGTGTGTGTGTGTGTGTGTGTGTGTGTGTGTGTGTGTTCAGTTCAGTTCAGTGGTTTATTTAACGTCTGTTCACCATTGATGATATTAGACGAAAAATAATTTAAAACGTCATCTCTAACTAACAGAGCTTAACCTCAAAATAAAAAAATAACAAAACAATAACTTTTTGAATTAGTGGTAAAAATAAACACGCATCAAAGCAACTTGGCAATTTTAGAATGTGCAATAATGGTAGCAATGTTTATGATAGAAGGGCCGGACAATATTTGACCAATATCTTGGACGTTGATATCAATAGAATTTTTCTTTATAGATTGGTGTGTGTGTGTGTGTGTGTGTGTGTGTGTGTGTGTGTGTGTTTGTGGGTGGTGGGGATGGTGTGTGTGTGTGTGTGTGTGTGTGTGTGTGTGTGTACGTGTGTGTGAGAGAGTGAATGTGTGTATGTGTAAGAGAGAGAGAGAGAGAGTGTGTGTGTGTATGTATGTGTGTGTGTGCCTGTGTGTGGGTTTGTATGTGTGAGAGTGAAATGTGTGTGTGTTTGTATGTGTGAGAGTGAATGTGTGTGTGTGTGTGTGTGTGTGTGTGTGTGTGTGTGTGTGTGTGTGTGTGTGTGTGTGTTTAAATTCTACCTTGTTTTTTTTATGCAGACCATTCATTCAATTGTAGGTTTCATCATCATAGAGTGTAAAAGAACTTTGACCGCTTACGCAGGTCGACTAATACAATCCTGGACACAAATGCAGCCTGGTGACTTAGCATAAGTTGTGTTTTGCACACACATGGACGTTCCGCATGGTGTGATGGGCGCTTTCTGAAGGGAAACCTGAAACAAAAGTTGTGGTTGGACCAGAGAGCGGATGATGCGCCACTTAGTGTTCAGATTTTGGGACATCTTTCTCCTTATTGAAAGCAGTTTCAAAGATTTTTTTTTCAGGGCAGAGAAGCATGTTCTACAGACCCCTTAGATTTCAGTTTTTTTTTCTTTTCCTATGCAGGTGCCTTGAAATTTATAAACTTTGAAAACAGTTTTAAAAGGTATTTGAAATAACGCCTCAAGATAACATGGACAAACAAATTACAAGACAAGACACGACATGTTTCGACTGCTTAGGTCTTCAGGCAAGATAAACAACATTCAGGATAATGAAAATCATTTTTCTTGTCAAAATTTGAATCAACGCCCATCTTGCGCCGAATTTGATAAGATAGTGATTGCTCATTCTTCATTTTCGATGTTCTGAGTGTTGTTTTTCTTGCCTGAAAAAGACCTAAGAGGTCGAAACATGTCATCTTTTGTCTGGTGATTTTGTTTCTCCACGTCATCTGGCAGAGTGATTTCAAATACCTTTTAGAATTTGTTTAGAGATTTCCGCCTGCAGTCACCCACTCTGTAACTAACTTGAGACGGCCACAGTTTGTTTAGATAGCGCACAGCTGCCAACAGCTGTCAGCTTCCTTGCGCTAACCTCCCACAACCTTTCCTCCCTACGCGTAATGTGATACTAGCTGTCTGGCTGATAGTGCGCTGGAAATAGGGTGCTGTGTTTCTTCATTAATGCTTTATGCCAGAATGCAGCGAGCTGTGATCGATTGATGTCACTGTATTGTGGGGCCTCTGACTGACAGAACGACACCAAACATGAATGGGTCTTCTTTCATACGCTTTGCTGACAAGCACCACAAAGATTTGTCAACAAAAAACAATGAAACAGACAAACGAACACACAACAAATGAAATGAAAGTTCAACTCAGTAGAGAGCATGCGTCGTCCTTTCGATCACGCTCAAACTCAGACATATTGGACATGCATATTTTTCCTTCACAACAGACAGAAAATTATTTGCTAGACGCCTACCTGACAGCTAGTACAGGGCCCGAATAAACAGTCGCTGTCAGCACTGATCAGCTTCACTGATACTAGTGTTTTGGAAATGGGGTGTTGTGTTTTTCTCATTAATACTTTGCGCCAGAATGCAGCGAACTGTGGTCGATTGATGTCACTGGATTGTGGGGTCTCTGACTGACAGAATGACACCAAACATGATTGGGTCTTCTTTCATACGCATTGCTGACAAGCACCACAAAGATTTGTCAACAAAAAAACAATTGAAACAGACTAATGAACACACAACAATGAAATGAAAGTTCAACTCAGTAGAGAGCATGCGTTGTCCTTTGAATCACGCTCAAACTCAGACATATTGAACATGCATATCTTTCCTTTAAAACTGACAGAAAATTAATCCTAGGACCCTTACCTGACAGCTGGCACAGGGCCCAGATAAACAGTCACTGTTGGCACTGGTCAGCTTCACTGGGAACACGGCGGTGGTTTCCCTAGCACGGCCTAAGTATGTTTTGCTTGTCTATCTGTGTGCTCTACGTGCTTGTGAAGCATGCTGAAACTGATTCTATCACAGCCGCACCATGCTTTTAGTAAAGCAAGATTTTAGCATGCTACACATGCAGATGTCAGTTATAAACAATGAAATGCTTCCTACCTGACCTTGTACTTTTGCCCGTTCCAATCATTTGAAACTGATGTCACATGTACACACTCCAATGCAAAATGTTGCCGGATTTTCATCTTCATGGTGAGCCTACTCACGACTTGGGGAGAGAGGGAGGGAGGGAGAGAGAGAGAGAGAGAGAGAGAGAGAGAGAGAGCGTGCACACACACACACACACACACACACACACACACACACACACACACACACACACACACACTGACAGAAACCCACACACTAACAACAGCGGTATATAACAGATGGATCACACACACACGCACACACACGCACGCGCGCGCGCGCGCGCGCGCACGCGCGCACGCACGCACGCACGAGAGAGAGAGAGAGAGAGAGAGAGAGAGAGAGACAGAGATAGAGACAGAGACAGAGAGAAATAAGCGCTTGGTGGAGTGTACTTGTAAATCTCAGCACTGTGCCACACTGACCGGGCCGCCTGGCAAGTCAGTCTCCGCAACTGATAAACAACACCCACGAAAAAAAAAAAAACACACACACACACACAAAACTCAAGAACGCGGTATGAACCGAAGTTATATCAAGCGGCACAAAGAAGAATCACAACATACAAATCACTCCCAGAGTTAATCATATCCAGTTATGAAGTGTGGAAGAAGAATAATGCATTAATCACAAGAGAAAACTTCACCACAAAAAATCAGTACT
>JADBJO010001763.1:230000-232500 GCA_016801955.1 Conus betulinus
TTGAGATAAATCCCAAACAAATGTCAGCGAACCGCCCAGAGAAACGTGGACAAACGAGTCACAAGACAAACCACAACGCGTTTCAACCTCTTAGGTCTTCTTCAGGTGCAACAAACATGAAACAAATAACGAAAATGCACTTAGCTTTGATCGCTTCTGTGTTCAGCGCAAGAAAGAAGGCGTTGAATGAAAACGAGGCTGTTGGAAGGGAAATAATGTGCGAGTCAAAGTCGTAATGATGATAATATTACTGATAGGAATACTAATAATGGTCAAAAATATATATATAAAAAAAAAAAGAGACAAGATTACTACCAGTCTTGGTGTCAATAAGTAGGTATGGGAGAAAGGAGAGTGGGTTAGAGGATTCTTAAAAACAGCAGGGTTGCCGTGGCAACAATCCGGAGGCTAAGGCGATGGTGAAGTGTGTGTGTGTGTGTGTGTGTGTGTTGTTAGTGTGTGTGTGTGTGTGTGTGTGTGTGTGTGGATATGTGTGTGTGTGGTTATCAACATTTCCACAACATATGCATAGGAAAGAGGGAAGATGGAACAGGAGTACATGTTGAAGAAATAGTGAATGAAAATAAAAATAAAAGAAAACCAATGAAGTGAGGGAAATGTGTGAAAACCAAATGAAGTGAGGCAACCCTGCTGTTTAAGAATCCTCTAACCCACTCTCCTTTCTCCCATACCTACTTATTGACACCAAGAGACTGGTAGTAATCTTGTCTCTTTTTTTTTTTTTATATATAATATTTTGACCATTATTAGTATTCCTATCAGTAATATTATCATCATTACGACTTTGACTCGCACATTATTTCCCTTCCAACAGCCTCGTTTTCATTCAACGCCTTCTTTCTTTCTTGCGCTGAACACAGAAGCGATCAAAGCTAAGTGCATTTTCGTTATTTGTTTCATGTTTGTTGCACCTGAAGAAGACCTAAGAGGTTGAAAAACGCGTTGTGGTTTGTCTTGTGACTCGTTTGTACACGTTTCTCTGGGCGGTTCGCTGACATTTGTTTGGGATTTGTTTGGATTTCCGCCTGCAGTCGTTTCGCTTTGCAACTGGATCTTGTTGAGATAGTTGTGACCCTTTTATGAGAAAGCAGTTTTAGAGTAAACAGGTCTGATGTTCTGTTTACCACAAATGCAGTACACATTTTTAGAGAAGTTAGACTTCGCTTATCAGTACTTGATTGAAATCTCTGTGTGTGTGTGTGTGTGTGTGTGTGTGTGTGTGTGTGTGTGTGTGTGTGTGTGTGTGTACACGCATGTGTGTGTGTGTGTGTGTGTGTGTGTGTGTGTGTGTATGGGCATGTGTGGATAAGCATCGTAAAAACGTATGGGTGGGCGTTTGTGTTTTAGACCTTTGCTTTTCTTCCTTTCGGCAGATGAGTGTTGTGTGTGTTAACAGTGTGTACCATGTTTATTGTCAGTCACATTAGTCAAGGTCCCTCTCAGGGAGGAAAGCTCGTCAACAAGGGCACATGATCATGATGTTGATAAATGTAGATGGTGGGCAGGTGACACAACAGTGCATAATGATGATGATGATGGTGATGAAAATGGGGTGGGCAGTTGACAAAGAGTATGTAATGATGATGATGATGGTAATGTAGATGGGTGGGCAGGTGACAACAGTGCATAATGATGATGATGGTGATGAAAATGGGTGGGCAGGTGACAACAGTGCATAATGATGATGATGGTGATGCAGATGGGTGGGCAGATGACAACAGTGCATAATGATGATGATGGTGATGAAAATGGTGGGCAGGTGACAACAGTGCATAATGATGATGATGGTGATGCAGATGGGTGGGCAGATGACAACAGTGCATAATGATGATGATGGTGATGAAAATGGGTGGGCAGGTGACAACAGTGCATAATGATGATGATGGTGATGAAAATGGGTGGGCAGGTGACAACAGTGCATAATGATGATGATGGTGATGAAAATGGGGTGGGCAGGTGACAACAGTGCATAATGATGATGATGGTGATGAAAATGGGTGGGCAGGTGACAACAGTGCATAATGATGATGGTGATGAAAATGGGTGGGCAGGTGACAACAGTGCATAATGATGATGATGGTGATGCAGATGGGTGGGCAGGTGACAACAGTGCATAATGATGATGATGGTGATGAAAATGGGTGGGCAGGTGACAAAGAGTATGTAATGATGATGATGATGGTAATGTAGATGGGTGGGCAGGTGACAACAGTGCATAATGATGATGATGGTGATGAAATGGGTGGGCAGGACACGGCACATCGGCTGGTCAACACGGACATGCCCCTGTACACCTCCTGCCACACTGCCACACCTCCAAGGGCTTCCTGGCCCAGCTGATGCACGTCTATGTCGTCACGCCTGAGGGTCCCCTGCGCATAATCCTGCATCCCAAGGTGCGCCCTGCGCCTCCGCCCTGCCCCGTCTTCCATCCAGGGAGTGGGGAGATTGAGCTGCCCCCTAACGGTATCTGGGTGCT
>JADBJO010001763.1:247500-250000 GCA_016801955.1 Conus betulinus
TTTTCGTTTCTACTTTTTTTTCGGCGGAGCCTTATAAATAATTTTTAGAGTTTTGTTTAGAGTTCCGTCTGCAGTCGCCTCACCGTGCAACTAGTCATACATGTATATTGATGCACATACATATAGTTATACAAGGGTTCTTAAGAGACGGACTGTTTTGCCCTGTTGCACAACTCCTGTGTTACAGTCACTGTGTACATTGGATGTGCTTATGTGACCACTGCATGTTGTCTAACTGCGGTGTCGCCTTCGTTGACAGATGGCGATTCCTGTACTGTACCCTCGTCAATCATAAGGGGCCGTGCCTTCACTGTTTGAAAGAAAATCTGTGTGTGTGTGTGTGTGTGTGTGTGTGTGTGTGTGTGTGTGTGTGTGTGTGTGTGTGTGTGTGTGTGCATGCGCGCGCGCGCGCGTGTGTGTGATAATATGCGTGGGCGTGGGCGCAAATGCCCTGCTGCGCTGCAGTGTATCATATAAATCAAACTTCGGTGACAAGGCTGTAGATTTGGCTCCGAAGCATTTCTATGATCTTGCCTAGTTGGCGCCTTATAAAGCCTTGATATGACCGACAATGGTCGGTTTTAAACACCGTGGATCCGTCCACTCAGACTGTCGACACCTTCTGACCTCCCTTGAATCCTTAACTGGTTCATCATGCATAGGCTCAAAGTTTTCTCCCTTACATTTAATACTCTTTTGTAATAATGATTTACGTGTTCAGCAACTTACTTCCTTACAGCGTTTTTTTATCGCTGTATTTTCCTCGCCTGCATTAGCTGCTTTGGGGTGGGACAGGATTCTGGTTTTGAACCCTTGGTGGTGAAAGGAGCACAGAATTATCGAATGTGGTGTGTTTCCATTTCATGCCGAGGGCGAATCACCACAATCTGCCCTGAGCCATTACTGTGTGCCAAGCTGCGAATATGAAGTCTTTGAGCAGGTGATATGTGTTGAATGGCTTTCCTTTTTCGATGGATTACGATGGGCTTGACAGGGAATGGTTTTGTATTTACAATCTTACGATCTGATCTTCCATTTGCAATTTCGACCCCCCACCCCCCACCCCCCACTTCGTCATTATTGCAATGATGGCGATATTGTCAACCTATACTTGATCCCCCTTCCCCTCAGAGAGAGAGAGAGAGAGAGAGAGAGAGAGAGAGAGAGAGAGAGAGAGAGAGAGAGAGGGAGAGCAAAACGAACAACGTACTGGGTTTTCTTTTGTTCTCAAAGTTCGCCGAGCACGCTTCGTCTTCTGCGGGGGAATTTACTGGTCTTAAGCCCACAACGGCTCTAGAAACGATTGCTATAAGCACCAAAACTCAAACACAATGGCGTGTGCTTATCTTGAATGTGGAGATAAGGGTGGGCGGGTGGATGGGTGGGTGGTGGGTGGGGTTATTATGTACATCAAAATTTCATGACAGGGATGTTAGGTTTTGCTCGAAGAATTTATGTGAGCTTGCACGGTTGACTGCTTATAAAGAAGCCTTCCGTTAATCAGAGAGAGGGAGAGAGAGTTGAACGCTTAAGCAACCTGCTCGGGGGGTTTCACAAAATCACATTTTGACTCGCTCGAATTTAGTCACTTATTCGCGCGCGTATGTATGAGAGAGAGAGAGAGAGAGAGAAGAGAGAGAGAGAGAGAGAGAGAGAGAGAGAGAGAGAGAGGGTGGGGGGGGGGAGGGGGGAGCGCACGTGCAAGCATGTGTGTTTGATACATTAGGATGCGTTTTTGTTACGAGTTATTACCCCCGAGCATTAGTGGCCTTCTTGCCAATCCTGTTTGGCCCGCAAGGACCTAAGTTTCTTCACTGCTGCAGGGGAGAGCCACATGGATATACCTTTCAAAGTTTACTAACTGGAAATAAAAGAAAGAGAACTGTCACAAGGAGGAGGAGGGACAGGGGGTGGGGGTGGGGGGTTCTCAACACACAAACACTTAGTTCAACACATCACCCCCACTGTGACAGGAATGTACACAATGATCCTTCTCTCTGCCTCAAATCATTTATGTGACGCTGCAACAAAAAAAAAAACAAAAAAAAACCCCAGCATCCTTAGTGAATTTTGAGGGATGTATATCATCCGAATGTGTTCACACCTCGTTTTGTGAAGCTCCACATAGGAAGCTTAGCGAATATATCCACATTTCTTTCTGTGAAGCTGCAAAGAAAAAAGGCAAACAAACAAACAAACAAAGAAAAATTTAAAAAAACAGAAAAAAAACGTTCCTAATATATTTTGAGGGGTATGCATCCCTCAAATGCACTCACACGTCTTTTTGTGATGCTGCAAATAATGTCCTTCGCGAACTTTTAAGTGTCAACATCATCCGAATGTATTCTCACGAATTTTTGTGAAGCTTCAAGTAACATTCTGAGGGAGTTTTGTGGAGTATACATTACCCGAATGTGGTCATGTTTCGTGAAGTTTGAGGGGTATGCATTACTTTGATGTATTCACACTTTTTGTGAAGCTACAGATATAATCCTTTATA
>JADBJO010001763.1:255000-260000 GCA_016801955.1 Conus betulinus
TTTCATCCATATTTTAAACAAAGCTGTTATTTCTGACAATTTTTCAGCATAATTAATCTTTTCACACGTTTTTTTTTTACATCATTTGTGAACCATATCCCAATATCTTAAACTTATCAGGGTTCATTTGTATATTAAATGTTGCATATATTTTATTTTTGAGCCTATCTTACTACCTAGCCATATTGCTTGTGTTTTATCTGCATTTAGGAAAAGTCCTGAAAACTTTCCAAATTTCTCTATTCAATTGGACAGATCTTTCAAAAGATATTCGATCCCTATTATTCATTAATTGTGTATCATCAGCAAATTGTGATATTTTAAGTTCTTTGTTGTTTATTTTTTAACACCTTTTATATCTTTATCTTCTCTAATCATAATTGCTAAGATTTCTACACATAGTATGAATAGATAAGGCGAAAGTGGATCTCCCTGTCTACAGCCTCTTTCAATGTGAAACCAATCTGAAGTTTGACCGTTAACTATAACAGTTGATTTTATGTTTTTATAAAATGTTTGTATCCAATTACATATGCTATTTTCGAAACCATATTCTCTCAAGATTTTAAATAAACATTCCCAATCGAGAGAATCAAACGCTTTCTCAAAATCTAAACAGAGTAAAAGTCCGGGTAATTGTCTCACTTCCAGATAGTTAATTAGGTCATAAATAAGCCGTATGTTATCCCCAAGATATCTATTTGCAATAAACCTGTCTGATCTTCACTTATTAGGCTCGGAAGAAGAACCTTTTTTTATTCTATTTGCGACGCATGCAGACCCAATTTTATACAGAACATTTAAAATTGAAATAGGTCTCCAGTTTTTTTTTTATATTCTCTCTCGATTTATCCGGTTTAGGTACGCAGGTGATTATTCTTTCTTTTTGAGTGGTTGACAGTTCCCCATCCTTCACTGACTGATTTAGAGCACGAACTACAAAAGGACCAAGTTTTTTTCAGAAAAATTTATAAAATTCTGCTCCAAAACCGTCGGAACCAGGACTTTTACCATTTTTCATGTTTTTCAAAGCAAAGCCGGCTTCTTCTAAACTTATTTCTCCATTTAAGGAATCTTGTTCTTCTCTAGATAATTTTGGACATTCTTGTATTAAGTCTTTTACGTCACATGTACCTAGGTTTCTTTTGGAATACAGTCGTTTATAAAATAAATGAACTTCTTTCTTTATCTTTATTTGGCTCATCTATAAGTGTTCCATTGCTGTCCACTAATTTTGTCATACTTTTATTAACATAGTGTCTCTCTTTTCTAAATTACAAAAGTAGTTTGATATTTTTTTTCCCTTCAGCAATCCATTTTTAGCTTGATCTTAATATAACTCCCTGTATTTTCTTCTCTCTGAGTGTCACTAGTTGTTGTTTTTCTTTTAACAATTTAAAGTCTTCCTCTGTTTTATTTTCTTTGTTTTCTAATACATCGATTTCTTTTAATAAATCGTCTTCTTTTTTTAAAGCCTTTTTCTTCCTCATAGTAGCATATGCAATAGTTTTCGATCTTATTTTCATGAGCAAAAAGTCAATAAAACTTTATCTGATACAGTAAGTTCAACATCTTTAAGTGGGATTCGAGAGAGTGTTTCTACGTCATACTGTTCTATCGAATATCACAGATAATTTCATCAATTGAATTATGTACTTCTTCTACATATTGTTTGTCTTTTTAACAACTCACAATTAAATTTTCAGAATGTGTTGTTGTTTAATAGTTTCCCCAAATTTCAATTTCAGAACAACCATTGAATGATCTGTTCGATATCCAGGTGTAATATCTGCATCTTCAAATTCAACATAAGGTCTTCTGAGATAAGAAAGAAATCTAACCTACTCTGCTTTAAAGGCGATGATCTGTGCCATGTATAGCGTTTTACTTGTTGATTATTATCTCGCCAAACGTCTGACAGAGCGAAGTCCGCCATCATGTTTTCAACACATTTTTTTGCCTTTGGGTTGTTTATATTGCTATAATTATCATAATCTAAATAGGGATCGAGGACAAGGTTCCAGTCATCAACTAAAACAAGTGCATGACTTGCATATTTCTGTATTTTGCCCTTTAAGTTTTCGTAAAATTCAGGATTATCTTTATTAGGTCCGTAAATATTACCAGCAGAATCTTCTTCTCGAAGGTTGTCATGGAGATAATGATATAGTTTCCGTTTGAATCCCTTTCTATTTCATTGATTTTAAATTCGAAATTATTATTAAATAATATTGCAACTTCCCTTGCATTGGACTTAAAGGAGGAGAAAAAAACATCTGTATCCCCATTCAGACGTTACATATATCTTTCAAGTTTTTCATTGAAGTGAGTATCTGAAGGCAGTAAGTACAGTGTGACTTTTTTCTAAGAAAATGAAATACGTCTCTTCTCTTCTGAAGGTCTCCTAGTCCCTGGCAATTCAGGGACGATATCGTTATTGATGCCATGTTAAGTCATAAGGCATTTTGCATAAATAATTTTCTTGTACATCACTTCATATACAAACTGAAAAACATAATGTGGTATTTCCGTAAAAGTAATAAATTAGTCCATAATTTTTGTCTGTGAGAAAACCATTTCACCTTGGAAGTAACAACAACAACAATTATAGCAACAGAAATCCATTGCTGTTGATAGAAGGTACATGAAACTGAGGTGGGCTGGATATTGCAAACACCGCGATCGATACATGAAGAAACCACACGCACAAAAAGGCATACTGTGTACATAAAAAAAAAAAAAAAAAACAAACAAAAAAAAAAAAAACACGAATAAACACAAACACAAGAATGGAGGGAAAAAACATATTCTTTATAAATGACAACCGCACTGGAGAGCACGGGGCTTTGATTACCTGCTAATTAATGTACAAATCCAAACATAATACCATAAAGGAAATAGGGCTATTACAGACGGGGGGGGGGGGGGGGGGGGGGGGGGGCAGATAAACAGGGGAAGGGAGGGGAAAACGAATTGATTTTCTTTCTTTTCTTTTCTCTGCCTTCATCTCTGTATTTATATGTGTGTACGCGCGCGCGCACAATCGCGCGCACATGAATAAGTGTGCGCACGCGCGCGCACGCGCGCGCGCGCTGCGCGCACACACACACATATGTGTTTTCACCGACCGATAAACCAAACATGTGCTAATACAATGTGCACATTTTTCAAGTATGATGGATATGAACCACCATGCAATTTCAATAACAAAAGCAATGACAAAAAGAAAAAGAACAAGAACAAACAAAAAACAAAAAAAACAAAAAAACAAAAACAAAAAAATGACAATTGCCAACTGCTGCCACCACCGACATTATCTGCGTCATCCCCATCGTCATGCACACAAGCGACCTTCTGTATTCCATTTGAGAATATGCAGGGTAACTAGAACACACACACACACACACACACACACACACACACACACACACACACACACACGCACACACACACACACACACGCACACACACACATCAAAGATGACAAAGCCGACCAAACGAGCATTTAGAGAGAGAGAGCAAATGCCCGCATGCCGGTAAAAAACAAAATCTTCCAGAGCGAGGGAATTTAGCTAAAGGCGCTCATCACCCGGACTGGCTCTGTGACGGACATCACGTGCCATGCGCACGGCTGTGGGAAGGAATGATCCGCAAGGGAGTGTGTTTTGCTGTTAGCTTACGGTCAGCTGTGAGCGTAAGCGGCCTACACACGTGCCCAGAGTTACCCGCCCTATGTGACAGGACATGTAGAATGGGCGCGCGTCCATATCTATCACTCTGTGGGCTGTTTGTGGACATCGCCCTAAAGCACTCACCCGGGAGTGGTTCTGGAACAGGCTTGGGGAGTAGGTCTGGCTCCGTCCAAGTCCTCGAGGTAAGACCAGCGCGGTGAGCTAATCTTGCAGGTCAGACAGCTGTTACGTCGTAGCCACGAAACCCTCTTCTTAATTTTTATCATCTTCGCCGTTAATTCATTGATCCATCAGATGTAAATCATGCGGTCGTGTGGTCTGGAAACTTAGCAGGATGCGGTGTAGCGTATATGGACTGGTCCGCACGCAGTGACACCTCCTTGATAAAACTGAAACTGAAACTCAGGTCCAGAATCCTGCCCCGTCCTCCTCCTCACTTCCTTCAGTTCAGGCGTAATGTGCTCTGATTGATATGTTTAGGGCCAGAATAACTCTCGGTTGGTAGAGCGTCGTACTAGTGATTCTGGTGATCCTGGGGTCGCGGGTTTGAATCTCCGCCGAGCCGTTTCGGTACGGTGAATTTTTTTTTTCCCTTCGGAGCTAACATTGGCTCTGACTCCATTTCTCAAAAAAAAGGTCTTTTGAATGAGACTGTAGCCAAGGTTCCATGTGTGAACGCACGCGTAACATCTTACACATATGTAAAATCTCATCACCAACTTTCAGAATAGAAGGCCAGTTAGGCCGTTGGTATCGATGACACGTTACACATAGCATGTGCTCCCTACGTGAATAAATCGAAAGAATGAAGGAAGGAAACTGAAAGAATGATATGATGAAATGAAGGACACGGGAAACGACTGAATGAAGCGCCGGCATGCAGCTCTTCGGTCGGCTCTACCCAGGTAGGCAGTCCGTTGTGTGAACGAGAGTGTGGATTGTAAAGCGCTTAGAGCTTGGTTTCTGGCCGAGGATAGGTGCTATATAAAAGCTCTTAATGATAATAACATCAATAATAACAATAATGATAATAATAACAATAATGATAACAATAATAATAATGATGATAATTGTGGTTATAATAATAATATAATGATAATGACATAATGAGAGAGAAGTGGGGTACAAGGGAAAAAATGCTACATTCTTCCGACTCCTCTTATCCTCTTAGCGATACTCCACCAAGGCAGAAACACACACACACACACTTCACACACACACACACACACACACACACACACACACACACACACACACACACACACACACACACACACACACACACACACACACACACACACACACACA
>JADBJO010001763.1:277500-290000 GCA_016801955.1 Conus betulinus
ACAGCACTGGTTGTCTGCGTACATGTCCTGTAAGATGTTGATGACTTTAAGAGGAAACCCGTAGGCTTCCAAGATCTGCCACAGCGAAGGGTGATGGATGCTATCGAAAGCCTTTTGGAAATCAATATAGTTGATGTACAGTGATGAATTCCATTCGATGGACTGTTCCACAATTGTTCGTAAGACAAAGATCTGGTCTGTGCAACTTCTCCCGCTTTTGAACCCCCTGCCTGTTCTTTTCGTAGGGTTCTCTCAATGGCTTGCCTCATGCGCTGTAGAAGGACACGGCAGAAGATCTTCCCTGGGACGGAGAGCAAGTTGATTCCCCGCCAGTTGTTGCCGCATTCAGAGAGGTCGCCCTTCTTGGGAGCTTCACTATGATGCCTTTCTTCCATGTGTCTGGAACTTTCTCCTCTCTCCCAAACCTTGTTGAATAGTTTCACTAAAGCCTTTGCGCTCGTTTTGGGGTCTGCCTTCATCATGTCTGCCGTGATTCTGTCTTCACCTGGTGCCCTGTTGCCCTTTGTCTGCCTGATAGCCTCCACAATTTCCTGTTGGGTAATGCGTCCACGTCTCATCTCTAAGTTGAAACCCATGTCTTCGATGGTGGCTTCCTCATCTGGGTCCAGTCTATTTAATATCTCTCTAAAATGTTCTGCCCATCTGTGAGTTGGTCTTCGTCTTTTGTCAAAACTTTCCCGGTCTTGTCCTTCACTACTGTGGTTTTGCTGGTGAATCCGCCTGTTAGGGTCTTGGTAATCTTATAGACGGTCCTGGAGTCTGCTTTCTCTGCTGCAGCTTGGGCCTCTGCTGCTAAGTTGTCTGCAAACTGTCGCTTGTCTCTCCTTGTGCTCTTCTTCACTTTTTTGTTTTTCTTTGTACGTTTCGGCGGATGTTTGTCTCTCATCTTCTGTTCCAGTGAGCGTGCCGAGCTTTGCGATCTTTCTCTCTCTCTCTATGAGTTGCCATGTGGTGTCTGATATCCATCCATTCCTCTCTCTCTTCTTTCTGTAGCCCAGCACGGCCTTGCTGGTGTCTATGAAAGCTTTCTATACATTGTCGCACAGAGCGTTGATGTCATCTGCTGGTGTGCTGTCCAGGACTTGAATCTATTGGAAAGTTCAATGGTAAACTGGCTTTTCACCGCCTCACTGGTCAGTTTCCTCGAGTCAAAGAGTTGTTCACTTTTCTTTTTTGGTGTTCTCTTGAGCTTCAGCTGGAATCTGCATAGCACAAGATGGTGATCACTGCTAGCGTCAGCTCCTCGAATGGCTCTTACGTCCTTCATGGAGCTCCTCCACTTCTGGTTGATGGCAATGTTGTCTCTGGTTACTGGTTCTTCCATCTGGTGATACCCATGTCAGTTTGTGGGATGGTTTTGTGTTGGAAGATGGTACCACCTATCACCAGACCATTTTCAAGACACGCATCTGCAAAACGCTGTCCATTGTCATTTCTGTCTCCCACTCCCTCTTGTCCCATGCAAGTTTCATACCCGGTGTTCTCCGCTCCGACTTTCGCATTGAAGTCTCCCGTAAGAAGTAGGATGTCATGCTGTGGTTTCTTGTCTATCTGTTCCTGTAGGATGTTGTAGAACAGGTCTTTTCCTCCTCCGTGGCTTGCTCTGTCAGTGCGTAACACTGTATGATGGTGGTCTTGGTATACTTGGAGAAGAATCTGGCTGTGATGATTCTTGAGTTGACTGGCTCCCATCCCATTAAGCTCTTCCTGGCCTCCTTATCCATGATGATACCTACTCCCTCTTGATGTTGCCCGTCGGTGCGACCAGAATAACATACTGTCTCTCCTGAGCAAGGGTCATGATGCCTGAGTCCGTCCACCTCATCTCACTGATTCCTAGGATGTTCAGTCTATACTTCTTCATCTCTTTCACCGTCTGTGCAGTCTTTCCAGCTTCATACAGCGTCCGCACATTCCAGGCTCCCACTCTCACCTCTTGTTTGGAATTCGCTAAGGACATTGTCGGAGCAGAAGCTTCCTTTCGGCTTTCACTCCTACTCGTCATACAATGCATTGCTGCATCTGCCCTGAGCTCGTCCCCCGAGCTTTGATTGGATCTTGTTGGCGTTTCTGTAACAAAGCTTTTTTTACGTGGCGGTTGCTAGCCCAACGCACAACCTTCCCCATTTCTCATTTCATTCTGGAGGACTTAGGACCAGACAACGGCTGGGTTGCATTATGCTTAAGTCATATGTATTATTTTATTTCGCTAATGATTCGTCTGAACTTGTTAACAATGCATATGCCACAGCTGTTTCAGAACAAACAGTCCACCCGCCTCCTGAAAATTCTGTGCCGGTAATTTCCTCTTTGCTGTCACTCTCTTTGAGTCTGTCTTTTTTTTTTTTTTTTAATTTATTTTTTTTAATTCCCTTTTTTTTTTAGCCCTTTTTAGGTCCTGTCTTTTTTATTGTATGCTCTTTGCTTATTGTCATATGCTGTTTTGTTTGATTGTGTGTTTTTTTTTTTCTTTTTTGTTTCTTTTTTGTTATTGTTGTGCACGACTCTCTTATCTTCGTTCTGGAAACTCTTTTTACACTTTTTTTTTGGGTCACAGCGTATGGCATGCCAGCTTTCTTTTTGGAATGTGGAGGCTGGGCGGTGAACACTGGGCACAGCGTGTATGTAGTGTGGACACCCGCTCCCCACTGTGTAGGATCTGTTCGCTGACCATGCCTTTTTCTGCATCTTTTGCTGGTGACATCATTCTTTTTCGAAATAAGTTTGTGTGTGTGTGTGTGTGTGTGTGTGTGTGTGTGTGTGTGAAAAGTCAAGGAAAGTGGCTGGCGCTCCCGGTACTGTATTGTCTTATAGGATATCATTGGTTTAGGTACCATGTCTTCATCATTATTGTTATTTATTTATTTATTTACCTTTTTATTCGGTTTTGGTCGTTTGTTCATTACGCCTTCGTCGTGTGTCGTTCTTGTTCATTACATTCGCCTTCGTCGTGCGTCGTTCTTTTTATATATATATATATATATATATATATATATCAAGAATAGTACTAAAATTTTAAAACTTCCTTTTACCATACTATTTTAACAGATGTTGCTCCCCAAGGGGTGAGCACTTTGAAAATTTTATTGGGCGTTTTAGTACTATTCTTGATAATAGCTCCGAAATCAATTTTAGACAATCAACAAAAAAAATATACCATTCTCCAACCCGCAATTCTACTTAAAAAGGTTTATAGAACAAACTGAAAAATTCGTACGAAACATGAGATGGAAAGCGTTTTTTTTCTTCCTGTACCCGAATGCAAAAAAAGAGGACAAAAACACATATGGCTTCAAATCATGGCGATCTCCACCGGCCATAGATGAAATGAAATCTTTCGAGGATAAAATGAAAAGAATGATAGCCAACATAGAATTAAAAAAATCAAACAACGATTTCCAAACATCATTAAAAAATGAAATAAAATAAATACAAAATGACAAAAAAATATTCGTGAAGGCTGACAAAACCAGTAATTACTACAAAATGGAACCAAACGAGTACTCACAACTTCTTGATAAAAACATTCAGAAAAACTACAAAAAAGCTGATAAAACCATACACAACAACATCCGAAAAAAAGAAAAAGAACTCATACACCACATGGATCTAGGTGACAGGGTAGAAACAACAGCAATAAAAGAAGCCTTCATAACTCTTAAAGACCATAAACCCAATTTCCACAACAACCCAACATGTAGACTAATAAACCCATCTAAATCTGAACTGGGCAAAATAGTAAGAAAATCCTAGAAAAAGCCATAAAAAAAACATAAAATCAAACACGGAATACAACCTCTGGAAGAACACATATGAAGTTATCCAATGGTTCAAAAATCTTAACAAACAGAAGAACACAGTATTCATCACATTCGACATAGTAGACTTCTACCCATCCATAGATGAAGAGCTACTCACTAAAGCTCTGAAATTTTTGCTAATAAACACACAGACATAACAGGGTCAGAAATGGAAATCATTCTCCACACCAAGAAAACTTTACTCTACAACAGAAATGAAACATGGATCAAGAAAACGAACAGAAACTCAACATTTGATGTGACCATGGGATCGTATGACGGTGCCGAAACATGCGAACTGGTCGGACTGTTCATGCTATCCAACATCCAAAAACAACTCGGAAAGCAAGTCGGACTATACAGAGACGACGGCCTCGCCGCGCTAAACAACAATCCAAGAACCATTGAAAACAAGAAAAAAGAACTATGCAAAATTTTCCAAAACCATAACTTAAAAATCACCATCGAAGCAAAAAAAAAAGGTAGTGAACTACTTTACATAACACTTGACCTCAACAACTACATATATAAACCATACAAGAAACCTAATGACACTCCCATTTATGTAAACATCAATAGCAACCACCACCCACCATCTATACTAAAAACCATACCCAATGGCATAAACAAGAGATTATCTAACCTGTCACATAATGAAAGAGTATTCAACAACGCAGCAGCAGAATACCAAGAGGCATTGCAAAAAAGTGGTTACAGCTACAAACTACAATACAACCAGATAACAACATGAAAAAAAAAAAAAAAGCAGGAAAAGAAAATCACATGGTACAACCCTCCATATGATGGACGATAAAAACAAACGTAGGGAAAGAATTTTTAAAATTCTGACAGCATCCTTCCCAAAAGAACACAAATTGTCCAAAATATTCAACAAGAAACACCACCATCAAACTATCATATTCATGCATGCCTAACCTTAAAAATATAATTGATTCATCCAACAAAATGAAAAGCAACACAGCAAAGAAGGGTGAAGAAAGGAAATCCTGCAATTGTACTACAAAAGAACAGTGTCCCTTAAGCAACAAATGCCTCTATAACAACATTGTATACCAGCCACTGTGACATCAGAAAATGAAAAAGAAACATACATAGGGATCACTGAAAATCACTTCAAAACCAGATACGCAAACCATAAACAGTCATTCAACAAAAAAAATACAAAAACCAAACAGAACTGAGCAAATATATTTGGAGACTTAAAGACAAAAAAATAAACTATAACATATCCTGGAAAATCATAAAAAGGGCATCACCATACAACAACATTTCAAAAAGATGCAACCTATGTTCAACAAAAAATGGTTAATACTATGCAAACCATACTTAGCAACCCTAAATACTAAAGTAGAAATAGTAAACAACTGCAGGCACAAATGGAAATCGTTGTCAGCAAACGCACCCTGAACTGTAAACAACCCAAAAAAAACGAACAATACGTGCAGCCAATCCGCACGTGCAAACAGTGACATCAGGCCATATAACACCGGCTGTTAGTGTGTGTGTACGTCAGTGTTAGAAAGAGAAGAGAGAGAGAGAGAGAGAGAGAGAGAGAGAGAGAGAGAGAGAGACAGACAGAGACAGACAGACAGAGAGAGAGACACACACACATACACAGAGACATGGAGAGAGACAAAGAGAGTCACAGAGAGAGAGAGAGAGAGAGAGAGAGAGAGAGAGAGAGAGAGAGAGAGAGAGAGAGAGAAGGCTCTTTGGTTTGATTTCGCAAGTAAACTTTGGCCTGTGACATAAAACTTCTAGTGTGTGTTCTCTTTTTTTTTCTCTTTTCTCTCTCTCTCTCTCTCTCTCATTCACACACACACACACACACACACACACACACACACACACACACACACACACACACACACATAACACAAACGCATAAACACGATAGACGAGCAAAAATGCGACAGAGCAGAGCATAGATTTATTCTTGGAGCCATTGGCCGTCATGACATAGAGAAAGAGGGATCAACATTTTCGTGTGTGTATGATGTGGAGAGAGAGAGAGAGAGAGAGAGAGAGAGAGAGAGAGAGAGAGAGAGAGAGATTTTTTTAGAACGCAACGGTAGATAGTTAAAGTCAACATAATCGTAAGGAAATTTCTTAATATTAACAAATGCACCTATAAATAAATGAATCACTATATTCTCAGACGAGGCCTCAGTCCAAAAAGTGTTTTTAAACATAAACCATAACACACCAAAGGCGCCACTGACGTTATCGTCGCTTTGCGACGGACATCCATGATGGTGGGTGTGTGTGTGTGCGTGTGTGTGTGTGTGTGTGTGTGTGTGTGTGTGTGTGTGTGTGTGTGTGTGTGTGTGTGCGCGCTTACAAACATGCAAGTACATGTATATATTCTTACGTTTAACGAGAATGCATATAAATATGTTACCATGTGTTGTATCTGGGAATTGCATCAGAGACAATACTATATCACACATAACAAAAGATTTATTTCAAGCCTTGTGTAGAGAATCGTCTTGAAATGCAGGTAGGAACCGTTTTATAATTTGTCGTCGGAACAGAACATGAAAGCTTGAAAGTTTTGAGAGAGAGAGAGAGAGAGAGAGAGAGAGAGAGAGAGAGACAGACAGACAGACAGACAGACAGACAGACAGACAGACAGACAGACAGACAGACAGACAGAGATTGAGACACACACATACACAGAGACACGGAGAGAGACAAAGAGAGTCACAGAGAGAGAGAGAGAGAGAGAGAGAGAGAGAGAGAGAGAGAGAGAGAGAGAGAAGGCTCTTTGGTTTGATTTCGCAAGTAAACTTTGGCCTGTGACATAAAACTCCTAGTGTGTTCTCTTTTTTCTTATCACTTTCTCTCTCTCTCTCTCTCTCTCTCTCTCTCTCTCTCTCTCTCTCTCATTCACACACACACACACACACACACACACACACACACACACACGCGCGCGCGCGCGCGCACACACACGCACACACAAACGCATAAACACGATAGACGAGCAAAAATGCAACAGAGCAGAGCATAGATTTATTCTTGGAGCCATTGGCCGTCATGACATAGAGAGAGAAGAGGGATCAACATTTTCGTGTGTGTATGATGTGTGGAGAGAGAGAGAGAGAGAGAGAGAGAGAGAGAGAGAGAGAGAGAGAGAGAGAGAGAATGCAACGGTAGATAGTTAAAGTCAACATAATCGTAAGGAAATTTCTTAATATTAACAAATGCACCTATAAATAAATGAATCACTTAGACGAGGCCTCAGTCCAAAAAGTGTTTTAAACATAACCATAACACACCAAAGGCGCCACTAACATCATCGTCGCTTTACGACGGACAACCATGATGGTGGGTGTGTGTGTGCGTGTGCGTGTGTGTGGGTATGTGTGTGTGTGTGTGTGTGTGTGTGTGTGTGTGTGTGTGTGTGTGTGTGTGTGTGTGTGTGTGTGTGTGCGCGCGCGCTTACAAACATGCAAGTACATGTATATATTCTTACGTTTAACGAGAATGCATATAAATATGTTACCATGTGTTGTATCTGGGAATTGCATCAGAGACAATACTATATCACACACTACAAAAGATTTATTTCAAGCCTTGTGTAGAGAATCGTCTTGAAATGCAGGTAGGAACCGTTTTATAATTTGTCATCGGAACAGAACATGAAAGCTTGAAAGTTTGAGAGAGAGAGAGAGAGAGAGAGAGAGAGAGAGAGAGAGAGAGAGAGAGAGAGAGAGAGTGTGTGTGTGTGTGTGTGTGTGTGTGTGTGTGTGTGTGTGTGTGTGTGTGTGTACACGCGCGCACGCGCACCCACACAAGTATTTACGAGCAGTATTTAATAATAGCGCTCAGCGATATTCTGAATTGGAGTTAACAGGTACTCATAAGTTGTAGGCTATTACATATTGATGCTCGTCAAATGTGAAATGAACGAATGAATACAAACATAGCACGTGATTCCTTGATTATTTATCAAGCTTCTCACATACGTGCACATGCACGAGAAACAAAGACAGAGAGAGAGAGAGAGAGAGAGAGAGAGGGAGAGGGAGTAATGGAGAGAGGGGAATGGCAAATGCCCTTCTATCAAGGGGGTACAAATCAAAAACGAAAAACAGTCATGGGAATGAGGGCACAGAAATATTAAGCACAATGATTATACTACTAAAATGGCAGCAAAGATGTCAAATATTGTTGATTTGACTAAAGTAATAATAGTATTTGTTCATGAAAAACAAGGACAAACATCTCAAATTATAACAAGACAACGACCATCTAATACATACATGAGTACCTTCACATTCATATCCAAAAATATATATAGCATGAAGAAGTTTTGCAATCAACCAGTAATAGATTTTTGACGGAAATTAAAAGCACGAACTAAATTGTTAGCGAGGGAACAAATTATATGTTCATCATCAGACGACATTAATTGACGTATGTTTTGTGAATTTGCACATGGTAGCTTGAATAAATTGCAGTCAGTTCTGATGTCATTATATGCTGGGCAGTCGAATAGGAAGTGTATTTCATCTTCTGTATTAATTAAACACATGGGACATACAGTTTGTATATGTGGTTCGGTTTCGAACCAGCCTTTGTTAGCATACAGCCCAAGGGATCGCAATCTAAAACGAGCAAATATAGATCTTTGCCATTTGTTAGTTAAAGAAGTAACACATTTTTCAGGTTGAAAGATATCTTTGAAAGAAAAATACCATCTATATTTGTCATTTTCTTCTAAATGAGAATGCCAGTTTTGTTTAAAACAACACAATACTCGATCTTTGAATTCAGACATAAACTGATTTACATTACCTACTCCTTGATTAAACCACCACACCAAAAACCATACGAACTTAATACAGATTTAATATTGTACGCCCAATTGCATTTACCTAGTTGGCATTGTTCTAGGGACATTTCATATGCCTGTCTATTCAATCTTGACAATGGAAGTTGAAGGAGTTTTAGCCAATATCTTATGCATTTAATAGTAGTGCGAATGTATAGTGGATATCTTCCTGTTTCACCATAGCACATGTGTATTTGAGGAATGAAGAGGTATATTTAAGAGACGTTTCATGGCATAAGTATGAACCTTCTCCATTTGCTTATTTTCGTTAATGCCCCAAACTTCTCTCTGCATAAGTGAGTACGGGCTCAATTTGTGAATCGAATATTTTCCAGAATAGTGAACAATCTATTGAGTCTAGTTTTCTAAGTGATCTTAGTATTTCAATGACACCACCTTTTTTACTTTTCTTGCAGTTCTTATCCCATCCCATACTTAGACTTAGTTTTGTAGTAAATAGTAGTCCTAGATACTTATAAGTATTTGTTATTTTAATTTCAGAATTCCCATACCACCATTTTTCCCTTACTGAAAGATGACCTCCCTTCCTGAACACAATTATATTTGTTTTGTCGAGATTAACAGTTAAAAACTTAGTCTATCTGCTTCATGTTTGAGAGCATTAAGCTGATTTTGCAATCCTATAACTGTATCAGACATTAGTATTACGTCATCTGCAAAAAGCAATAGAAAAATTTCTACCTCCCCAGGAACTACTGTATCCCGTGCTTACCCCATCCTTGATACTTCTAAAGCTAATTCGTTAATAAAGAAGGAAAACAGTTGAGGGCTGAGGAGACATCCTTGTTTCACTACTCTGGGGCAAGTAAAAAACTCAGAATATAAGTGTTTGTCGCGGACACATGCAAGCGCTGTTTCGTAAATCCCTCTAAGAGCATTATACATTTTGCCGTTTATGCCAGAATTTCTCAAAACATTCCACAATTTATTTCTATTTATAGAATCAAAGGCCTTCCTAAAGTCTACAAATGCGACATAGAGCTTGGAGTTTTTTCATAAGAAACTTTTCTACTATCGTGTATAGAATGAATATGTTGTCAACTGTACTATAACCCCTTCTGAAGTCTCCCTGTTCTTCTATTATCTTATTTTCCTTTTCTGCCCATGCTGAGAGACGTTTATTTAATATACTTGTATAGACCTTTCCAAGAACATCCATTAAAGCTATGCCCCTGTAATTATCTGGGTTGTTTGCATCACCTTTTTTATGGATAGGAACAATGATAGATCTGGACCAAGCAGTGGGAAACATTCCCTTTTGGAACAGCAGATTAAAAAGTTTGTGTAAATAGTCAATGATAGGTTCGTTCACCTGTTTAAGCATTTCGTTTATAATCTTATCAGGTCCGGCGCTTTTACCACCTTTTAGATTTTTGAGACATTGTTTGACTTCTTCTTTTGAAATATTATCGTTAAATAAGGGTTCTTGAGTCTGATCGAATATTTCATCAGCTTCACTATCTTCTGTGTCAACTTCTTCAAAATCGTTAAAGACATGGAAAAAGTGATCGTACCACTGTTGAGTAGAAATATCGTTGTAAATCATTCTTTTCCTGTTGAGAGATCTGATAGTAGACCAAAATAGTTTCAGGTCATTTACGGATTCTTTTAATTTTAATAATTTGGTCTCATTATGATCGTTTTCTTTTTTCTTCCTTAGTTCAATGTATTCCTTTCGTGCCTTTACATAAGCATTCCTACGATCATCTAAATTGGTCTTTGCTCTACGATGACTCTGAAGAAGGCGTTTGACTTCACTCTTTTTCTTTTTACGTTCCACATCGAACCAATCATCCACAGTCTTCTTCACTCTCCCCACCATTCTCACCATGCATGCCGCTGCTCCATACAGTGATTTTAACAAACAGATCAACACTTTCATTTATGTCGGTATTCATAACACTAGACACTTTTTCCATACATTCTTTGAAGTAATCTGATTCTAACTCATCTTTGTATAACTGGCACTCATCCGACCACACAATCTTCTCTTGCAAGCGTTCGCACTCTCTCTCTGTTCCATCTTCTCAGCGTATCCACTCTTCCATTTCAGCTCCACAGGTAGGTGCCATGAGTGCAAGCAATCACCAATGCTAACATCACAAAAGGATATCAAATCAGGGAAAACAATAAAATAATCGATGACACTTGAACCTTGAGTGGAAATAAAGGTAAATTCTCCATGTGGGTCGCTTATAGAACAACCATTCAGAATATAGAGATCGAAAAGCAAACACATACTTAACAAAGAGTCCCCAAACCTATTTAAAACACCATCTTTAGAACGTCTTTTCGTGATATTTACATCAGCATCATTATCATCACTATCATCATCATCATCATCATCATCATCATCATTAAACATTCGTCATATTTTCAAAATTTGCTTGTTCACACCCAGTTCTTGCGTTAAAATCACCACAAAGCAATAAACAAACATCATCTTTCTCTATTACTGGCAACAAGCATTCTTCCATCTTTTCAATTCCGTCTTTCACTAAATAGTTATTATAGAATGGACTACCTTCTGGGGGAATATAACAAGCAACAACTAACAAATCTTTCGGCAAACCGAATAATATTCTATCTAGTCTGACGCAAACTAAATTATCGCATCCCACATGCACTTGTTTTGCATACGGAGAAAATATGTTCTTGATTATCAGGAGAACACCACCTGGGTTTCTTCCATGTTTGGATAAACGTTTTTGCGGGGGCACTAAACTTAACAAAATCAGGGAACACATTGCAAAAATCAAAAGAATTACCCACAAAGGTTTCAGTAAAACAAGCAAAGTCAAAAGTACTAACATAATTCATAAAGCATGCATCATTCAATTTATTAAACAGGTTTTCGACATTATAATTCAGAAAAGTGAAACTGCGTATCAGATGGCCGTGCCTGTCCTAGCGGTTTGTTGACCCAGATCGTAGTGCACGGAAATTGTTAGATGGGGGAGAGGGGGAGAGGGGTGTAAAAATTATTTGACAGATATGTTCGCATTCCGGACTGCAGTCGATATTGCGCCGACGCTTTACCGCCACGTACATTGCGTACATTGCTAGCCCCCTCTCTTTGAACTACTCCCACCTCCCCTCCCACTCCCACTCCGCTCAGCACTGTCTCGGACTGGTTCGCTTCTCTTTCTGTTTACATCTCGCGAAGAAACTGGGTCATGACAGGTCATGTGGTTGGGAGAAGAGGAATTCCGAATCGCGTTTAATCTGTCAGTAGTGTTGGGACACGCCCCCTTTTGTTTCTCTGGTTGACTACCGGGATCGGCCATGTGCTTTCCTGTGACGACTTCGGAAAAGGTTCTCGGGATCAGGACGTTTTGGACCGATAACTAAGCGACCCTTCACGAAATAGGCGGATTTCCCTTCAAGTCTAGCTTGGGCTTTAATACTAGATTGCCTTTTTGTCAAGTCTGTAGCAACACGAATACCGTTGGCTTCTAATTTCGATCGATAGTCTTTATTTTGTAAAATTGTCAGTTTGTCTCTCCATTCGCGAAATTTTACAATCATTGTCCTTGGTTTTCCAGCACCAACCCGATGAGCACGCACAATGTCTTGTGTTGTGAACTGTTTAGGTCCTTCCACACTGTTTAATGTATCCACCACTAGTGCAGCACATGTGTCATAGTTTTCACTGTCACTCACATGAGGAATGCCAAACAAACGGAGGTTGTCACGGCGAGAGAATTCTTCCAGTTTGTCAATCTCCATGTTTAATTGATAATTTCTTCCTTCATGTCATTAATCTGTTCGGACTGACTTCTCATTGTTGCACTGTT
>JADBJO010001763.1:295000-300000 GCA_016801955.1 Conus betulinus
TGGCTACGACTTAGCAGCTGTCGGACCTGCAAGATTAGCTCACCGCGCTGGTCTTACCTCGAGGACTTGGACCGGAGCCAGACCTACTCCCCAAGCCTGTTCCAGAACCACTCCCGGGTGAGTGCTTTTGGGCAATGTCCACAAACAGCCCACAGAGTGATAGATATGGACGCGCCAATTTCTACCTACCCTGTCACAGCTGACGTAAGCTAACAGCAGGCACACTCCCTTGCGGATCATTCCTTCCCACAGCCGTGCGCATGGCTCGTGATGTCCGTCACAGAGCCAGTTCCGGGTGATGAGCGCCTTTAGCTAAATTCCCTCGCTCTGGAAGGTTTTGTTTTATTACCGGCATGCGGGCATTTGCTCTCTCTCTCTCTCTCTCTCTCTCTCTCTCTCTCTCTCTCTCTCTCTCTCTCTCTCTCTCTCTCTCTCCATATGTGTGGAACTCACTTCCACTGAGTCTACAAAATATGAATACATTTAAAACTTTTCGAGAAACGTTTACATAAACATTTTACGTCTCAATAATTTGATTATTTGTTTAAAATCCTTAACATCCGTTCGGAAAGTCTTCTGTAAACTATACTTTGAATACACCGTCTAAACATGTAACCTACTCCATAAATCGCCCATCCCCACTCCCACTCTGTCTACCATCCCTCTTCTCCTCACTCAGCCTACCATTCTCTCCCCCCTTCCTCACCCTCTTCTTCTCTCTCTCTCTCTCTCTCTCTCTCTCTCTCTCTCTCTCTCTCTCTCTCTCTCTGTGCTTTTGTTTGTTTTTTCTTTCCGTCTGTTTGACTACCCACCATAGTCTGCTTGTCATTGTAGAATCAGATTGCAGATTGCAGTGTTACCATATTGAATTGTCAGTATCAATGATTATGTGTTGAAATAATGTATGCATGACAAAGACAGATTGTAAAACTAGGTTCTGGCCTAAAATCTTCATCCTTGCGTATTAAAGCTCAATCAATCAATCAATCAATCATCTCTCTCTCTCTCTCTCTCTCTCTCTCTCTCTCTCTCTCTCTCATGGTGACCAGGGACCAGGGTGGGGGCAGAGGCACTGACTAACCCCGGTTCTCAGTCGATGTGTGTAAAGCAGACGATACTATGGCTTGTATTCTTCTTCAGCTGGGGGAGGGCACATTACTGTGTGTCATTACAGATATGGTATTTTTCCCTCTCTTTGTGATGGATTTCGGTTCTCAACGCATTAATTATGATACACATGTTTGTGACTGATCGACAGAAGTGCCGAAAATTAACGCAAAATAGTGTCAAAACAGAGTGACTGAGGGCGGAAAATGAAGCAAAATCTAGAAAGAGAAGGGATTAAAAAAAGATAACGCAAAATACTCTGTTTGGAACTGCTGTAAGGGAGAGCTGCTGCTGAGAGCGTAGAGGGTCCTGGCATGTGCCTGTAGTCACACCAAGGGGTGGATCTGGATCATGTCCCAAATCACTCACCGAGGAGTTGATTGTAGAACAGGGGGTGGAGCAGTTCTGGCTCTTGTCCAGACAATCCCCACCCCACCCACCCACCAACACACCCATCCACCACTTCCCTTCCATCCCATCTTCTTCGCTGACCCCCTTACATTCAGACGCAATGTGCTTTGATTGAGACGTTTTGACATTCAGGACACTTTGGGATTTCAGACTAGGGGTGTGATTGATTTCGGAACAAAGGTGTGTGTGTGTCCGGTGTCGCGTGAAATCTGGGCACGTGATATCTGGGAAGACTTCCCAGATATCACAGTTTTTTGGGGGAACGCGTTCCCAAAATGTACTGTGATATCTGGGAACGTGGTCTTTGAAAGCTCAGAAGGGCAGAAAGAAGACGAAAAAAGAATGGATTTTCGAGATAAGGTAGGAAACAATTTATTTAGGTGCAATTGAGATCTTTGGCCTTCTTGTCATTTTTTTTTTTTCATTTATTTTTCTTGCATGATTTTCACAAAGTTCCCAGATTTCACGATTCGAAGTTCGTGGAAATCTGGGAACGCATTCCCAGATATCACAGTTCCAGAGACATTATATGACTCTGGATCTCCTTCCGCAGATCGGGATTAGCATTGAAAGCCTTGGCCCTGGGGTCATTTTCCCGTCTTTTCACCGATTTTCTTTAATTCGCGTCAGAATCTTTTTTTTTTTTTTCTTTCTTTCTTTTTGTGTCATCTTGCTTGCGGATCGTAGATCTGTCTTGTGCATAGGATCCGCCAGATGGACGGATCCCACACCTAAAGTGACGGGGTCGCCTGTTGGGCATAGGGTGGAAAGCAAAAAGGGGGTTTAAAGAGTCTGGTTTCTACTAATGACAATACATGTTTTTTTTTCTTTTTTTTTTTTTTTTTTTTTTTTTTTTTTAGGATAATGCATGTTCACCTGTTTTCCGAAGGATAATATACGTTTCCCTTGTTTTCCTGATGATAATACATTTTTTCTCTTTTCCTTAGGATAATGCAGGTTTCCACTGCTTTCCTAAGGATAATACATGTTTCCCCTGTTTTCCTAAGGATAATTTCATCTGTTTTCCTGAGGATAATACATGTTTTCGCTGCTTTTCTGGGGATAATAGTGTTTCCCATGTTTTCCTGAGAGTAATACATCTTTCTCCTGTTTTCCCAAGTATATTACATTTCCCCCTACTTTCCTAGGGATAGTACAAGTTTTCCCCATTTCCTGAGGATAATACATGTTTCCCCTATTTTCCCTCTGGGGATAATACACGTTTCCTCTGCGTTCGTAAGGATAATACATGTTTCCCTTCCCTTCGCTTCCCCGAGGATCACCATTGTTTTTTTTCCCATTTTCCTCGGGATAATTTTCTTCTTCTTCTTCTTTCTTCTTCTCTTCTTCTTCTTCTTCTTCTTCTTCTCTTCTTCTCTCCTCCCTCCTCCTCTTCCTCTTCTCTTCTTCTTCTTCTTCCTCTTCTCCTTCTCTCTTCTTCTCCTCTCCTTCTCCTTCTTCTTCTTTCTTCTTCTTCTTGTTCTTCTTCGTACATTGAGACAGGACCCCCAGAGGCACTGATGAAGGCCGCTGTACGGCGGAGGCCCTCCAGAGATCCATAGAACTTTTCCTTTGTCGATGTGTCAGCAGGCCAGGTCTCTGCTCTTGGCTTTTGACATGTGGGACAGTCGTGCAAGGAAGTGTTCCGCAGTCACTCGAGCCGTACCGCATGGGCACCCTGTAGACTCGCCATTGTTGAAATTGGTGAACATGGGATAATAACTTCTATCCTTGTTTTCCTGAGAAAAAAACAGGTTATCATCGCGGAATAACGTCGTTAACAGGTAAAACAGCTATGGCGGCTGTTTATTATGACAAGCACAAATGTTGTTTTTTTTTTTTTCCCTGAAGGAAAACAACCGCTTTCTCCACAACATTAAGAAAAATAACCGTGATCCTCAGGGCTAACAACGATAATAACTATTTTTCTCTGGAAAAATAGGGAAAACACTTGGCGATCTTTAGGGAAAAAGGAGAAAAGGATAACTTCCTCTTGGGGAAAAAAAAAAAGAGAAAACACTTGCAATTTTCAGGGAAGACGGGGAAAATCAGAACTGTTTTTTTTTTTTTCACTGGAAAAATACGGAAAACACTCGCGAACTTTAGAAAAAAAAAAGACAAAAAAAAAAAGGCAGGGGAAACAATAACTGTTTTTCTCTGGAAAAAATGCGGAAAAAAACATGCGATTTGTAGGGGAAAACAATAACTGTTTTTTTCTCTGGAAAAATGCGGAAAAGACTTGCGATTTGTAGGGAAAACAATAACTTTTTTCTGGGAAAAATGCGGAAAAGACATGCGATTTGTAGGGGAAAACAATAACCGTTTTTCTCTGGAAAAATGCGGAAAAGACATGCGATTTGTAGGGGAAAACAATAACTGTTTTTCTCTGGAAAAATGCGGAAAAGACTTGCGATTTGTAGGGAAAACAATAACTGTTTTTCTCTGGAAAAATGCGGAAAAGACATGCGATTTGTAGGGGGAAAACAATAACTGTTTTTTTCCTGGGAAAATGCGGAAAAGACATGCGATTTGTAGGGAAAAACAATAACTGTTTTTCTCTGGAAAAATGCGGAAAAGACATGCGATTTGTAGGGGAAAACAATACTGTTTTTTCCTGGAAAAATGCGGAAAAGACATGCGATTTGTAGGGGAAAAAACAATAACTGTTTTTTCCTGGAAAAATGCGGAAAAGACATGCGATTTGTAGGGAAAACAATAACTGTTTTTCTCTGGAAAAATGCGGAAAAGACATGCGATTTGTAGGGGAAAACAATAACTGTTTTTTCCTGGAAAAAAATGCGGAAAAGACATGCGATTTGTAGGGGAAGACAATAACTGTTTTTTCCTGGAAAAATGCGGAAAAGACATGCGATTTGTAGGGGAAAACAATAACTGTTTTTTTCCTGGAAAAATGCGGAAAAGACATGCGATTTGTAGGGGAAAACAATAACTGTTTTTTTCCTGGAAAAATGCGGAAAAGACATGCGATTTGTAGGGGAAAAACAATAACTGTTTTCCTCGGAAAAATAGGAAAATACTTGCGATCTTTGGGGAAAAGGGGGAAAATAATATCTGTTTTCCTAAGAAAAATAGGGAAATACTTGCGATTTTTGGGGAAAAGAGGGAAAATAATAACTGGTTTTCCTCAGAGAAAAAAAAACCCCAGAGAAAACACTTGCGATCTTTGGGGAAACAGAGAAAATATAACTGTTTTCCTCGGGAAAAATAGAGAAAACACTTGCGATCTTCAGATGAAACAGGGGAAAGTGATAACTGTTTTCTCTGGGAAAAATGTGGAAAACACTTGCGCTCTTTAGGGAACACAGGGGGAAATGATAACTGTTTCCTCGGAAAAGTAGGGAAAACACTTGCGATCTTTAGGGAAAACAGGGGAAATTATAACTGCTTTTCTTTGAGGAAAAAAAAAAAGGAAAACGCTTGCGATCTGTAGGGAAAACAGGGAAAATTGTAACTGTTTTTCC
>JADBJO010001763.1:325000-327500 GCA_016801955.1 Conus betulinus
GTGGTCACTGAGGCAGACTGTAAGTACTATGTGTGAATTTCTGTTTCCAACTTTCTCCGAAAAAACGACTGATTTTGAGACATGTATCACCATAACTTTCTTGTTTATAAAGATAAATGCTTGAAATTTGGCATACTAAAAGCTGAAATCCAGTTCTTGGCCTTGAAATAAGATGAGCTTTGTATCTGCATTACAAGCTGTGTAAGCATTATTCCAAGTAAGGGTATACCATGATTAATTTTGTGCGTTTTGGCCGTGGCCCGATCTGCTTCAGTATCAATCACAGTTACAAAACGCTCAATAAAAGTCACATTATGCTCAGTTACAGCACATGATTTTACTTCATGAGCATGATAAGCTATTTTGTAGTAGCATGAATAAAATACAAGAAACAGAGATGCTCTGGTTTTTGTTACACTGTGCAAAGAGTAAATCAGTGTTTTACTTTTAGGCCTGTATTAATTGTATTTTAAATTCTTCATTTCAGAGGAGATTTGGTGTGACATAAAATGAAACAAATTGCAACGTCTTAAACCTTAGATATTGTTCTAGCACTGTGCAAAATGTGAAGTAAATTCTTTGATAAGTTTCAGTTTCATCAAGGAGGTGTCACTGCGTGCGGACTAGTCCATATACGCTACACCACATCCGCTAAGTTTTGAGACCACACTGCGCATGATTTAAAGCTGATGGATAAAAATGAATCAATGACTAAGATGACAGAATTTAAGAAGAGGGTCTCGTGGCTACGACTTGACAGATGTGTGACCTACGCATTAGCCCAACGCGCTGGTCACACACACACACACACACACACACACACACACACACACACACACACACACACACACACACACACACACACACACACACACACTATACACTACACACACACACACACACACACACACTATATATATATATATATATATATATATATATATATATATATATATACACTACACACACACACACACACACACACACACACACACACACACACACACACACACACTATACACTACACACACACACATACACACACACACACACACACACACATGCACTGGTATGGAACTTGGACATCACACCCTCACACACACACACACCCCCCCCCCAACCCCACCAACCCACCCTTCCTCACCCACTGCGCCGAAGATGGAAGATAACTACCACAGTAGTGGCAATATAAGCGGTCACGGAGACAGCGAAATCTCACCGAGAGTGAACCCCGGCCCCGTCCAGCCCAGGAAGGGAAAAGGCGAAAGGGAGAGAATTAGCTTTGCAAGTTACCTCGTGGCCTAGCTTTGTTGTTTCCCTGAAGGCATTTTCGTTCGTTATGTCTGACTGTGTCACAGGACAGGAGGTCAGCAGAAAGACCTGCGTTGACCAGTGGCATCTTATCCACCCAGAGCGGTAGGTTGGTCTCTCAGCACGACGATCACACCAAAGTTGCTGCACGATTCCTAAAAAGCTTGCCTAGTTGTAGTTGTAGTGCTAGTCGTTGTTGTGGTGTAGTAGTAAAGGTAATAGTAGTCGTAGCAGCAGCAGAAGCGTTTAACGAATTGAAACTAACAACTGAAGTAAGTGAGTCAGTTTAGAATTAGTAAGAACCATGATTCTGTTAGCCGGGGTTGGGGGGGGGGGGGGGGGGGGGGGGTAATTTGAGTCACGGAGTTGAAGTTACTTCTCGTGTGCATTTGGTAGAACACGAGCTTGAAAATGCCGAATGTGGACGCTTAAATCATAGGAAAGTTTCAATATCCTATGAAAAATAAAACACGTGATAGGGTGTAAATCAGCAGACAGACAGCAGCTTCACAGTGTTACGCGTTCAGCAGGACATTTTTTTTTTTTAACTGAACTAGCCGAAGGGATCTAAATGAACCCACCCCTTGATCTGGAGAAGCACCATGAATTATTTGTTGGGTTTGCTCACGAGTAGCAGTTCATTTCCCACGCCAAGATTCTTTCCGATCGGTTTTGTTGTGTTGTGTGATTCTGCTGACATACTGACAAACAAGGAAAGCGACACGACTGGAAATACAGTAACCTCCTTGACGGAGGAAACATTTTCGATGTGTGGGGATGGGGGTGGGGGTTGAGGGGAACTAGGAGAGGAAGTGGAAGAAGAGTGGGGTGGGGGTGTCTCATGACCAGCTTCAGAACAGACGACGAGTCGCCAACACCAGAACGTTGTTTTAAAGACTTAAGATCCGTGTGCGCGCTCGTGTGTGTTTAATGGCCAGAACAGGAGAGAGAGAGAGAGAGAGAGAGAGAGAGAGAGAGAGAGAGAGAGAGAGAATGTGAAAGAACCGCAACACTTTCTACCGACCCCTCCCTGTGACTTCTCCTCCTCCTTCCCTTCCCCATCTGTCCCTCGTCTTCAGTCTTTCCAATTTCTGACCCAGCCATATTCCGTCGTACTCGCCAATGCCCATCCGCTTTCAACGAAAATGACATTACCGACAGAACAGCGAGACTTTGCATACATGTTGGT
>JADBJO010001763.1:332500-345000 GCA_016801955.1 Conus betulinus
GTACAGGCAGTGCTTCAGGGAATGGAGCCTTGCCAGCAGGAGTTGTTAAACAGAAGAACGGTTTTCCCGGGATGAAACACGCTAAAGTTCCTTTCGTTCTTTCTGCGTACGCAGGCTGATACTCCTGCGGACACTGCCTATATGTATCGCTTTTGTATGACCGTTTTTCACCCCGCCATTAAGGCAGCCATACTCCATCTTCGGGAAAGGTGCATGCTATATGTAACGTGTCATCCATACCAACGGGCCAAACTGGCCTTCTCTTCCCAAAGTTGCTGATGGGATTCGACGTGTGTGCAAGATGTTATGCGTGCGTTCACACACGGAACTTCGGTTTGTAGTCTCATTCGAAGGACTGTATGTGGAATGGAGTCAGAACCAATGTTAACGCCGAGGGAAAAATCCCCCTGTACCGAAATTCGAACTCGCAGCCCCAGGATTACGAGTCCGGCGCTCTACCAACTGAGCTATTCCGGCCCCAACATGCAAAAGTATTTTCTCCCAAAGCGTTTTCTACCCACCACCGACGTTCTGCGTAGACGGTTCCAGATAAGATCGCTGCACCGGATTCTTCCAACTGGAACTTATCTGTCAATCGTGCAGTCCGACAGTCTGTCCCTGATGCCTTTTCTTGCACACGGGGGATGGAACCCATTCCGCATCTGTGACCTGGCAGGCTGTGAACTCGCACGGAGGCTCATACTGATGCAGTGTCGAGGTTTGTGTCCGGGTGAATGACATAACCGGTCACTGCTTCTATTGGCAAATTACAATAACAATGAAAGTTTGGCTCACAGACACACCCAAAGCTCTGTCTGTCTGTCTGTCTGTGTCTGTCTGTCTGTCTGCCTCTCTCTCTCTCTTTCACACACACACACACACACACACACACACACACACACACACACACACACACACACACAGAGAGAGAGAGAGAGAGAGAGAGAGAGAGAGAGAGAGAGAGAGAGAGAGAGGCAGGCCAACGAAGAGGATGCCTCCACCCAAGTCTCTGCAGACGGCCTCTCAAAGACCACCATGTGAATTGACGTTCTTCGTCAGTGTTCCGTTTGATGCCAGGTATTCACCGGAAACGGGGTGCTGTCGCCACTGTTAACACACACACACACACACACACACACACACACACACACACACACACACACAAAGAAACCCAACTCACATATGCATTCTGTTTGAATCGGCCAGGCTATACGAAAATGCAGAAAACTTCTCTGTGTGTAGAGTTTTCCTGTTAAATCGTTTGTTCCCTTTAGTGATTTTTGGATGCTGAATCATCAGTAAAGTTATGCTAATGATGAAGAACATTCTTCTGTCCGCAGAGTTTCCCTGGTTGATTCGTATGTTCCCTTTACAGATTTTTGGCGTGGGAAAAAAACAACAAACAAACAAACAAAGACGCTGTAGAGAAGGTAGTTTTTAAAGCGAGGTGACTACAGTCAGAAACTGAAACAAATTTTGAACAAAATTATGGATAAGTCCGCCAAAGAACAGACACCAACAAATTACAAGACGAAACACTGTCCGCCAAAGAACAGACACCAACAAATTACAAGACAAAACACGGTCCGCCAAAGAACAGACACCAACAAATTACAAGACAAAACACGGTCCGCCAAAGAACAGGGACACACAATTACAAGACAAAACACAGTCCGCCAAAGAACAGACACCAACAAATTACAAGACAAAACACGATCCGCCAAAGAACAGGGACACACAAATTACAAGACAAAACACAGTCCGCAAAGAACAGACATCAACAAATTACAAGACAAAACACGGTCCGCCAAAGAACAGGGACACACAAATTACATGACAAAACACAGTCCGCCAAAGAACAGACACCAACAAATTACAAGACAAAACACGGTCCGCCAAAGAACAGGGACACACAAATTACAAGACAAAACACAGTCCGCCAAAGAACAGACACCAACAAATTACAAGACAAAACACAGTCCGCCAAAGAACAGACACCAACAAATTACAAGACAAAACACGGTCCGCCAAAGAACAGGGACACACAAATTACAAGACAAAACACAGTCCGCCAAAGAACAGACACCAACAAATTACAAGACAAAACACGGTCCGCCAAAGAACAGACACCAACAAATTACAAGACAAAACACGATCCGCCAAAGAACAGACACCAACAATTACAAGAGAGAAACACAGTCTGCCAAAGAACAGGGACACACAAATTACAAGACAAAAAACACAGTCCGCCAAAGAACTGGGTCCAACTAATTACAAGAGAAAGCACGGTCCGCCAAAGAACAGGGACCAACTAATTACAAGACAAAATACGGTCCGCCAAGGAACAGGAACATACAAATTGCAAGACAAAACACGGTCCGGCAAAGAACAAGACCAATAAATTTACAAGACAAAACACGGTCCGCCAAAGACCAGGGACACACAATTTACAAGACAAAACACTTGTGTTTTGTCTTGTAATTTGTTAGCCCCTGTTGTTTGGCGGACTTACTAATACTTCGTTTTAAAAATCGCTGGAGAGGACCTGATACACCCAATACACATACCGAATCTGGAAGAGTTTTTTTTTTCTTTCTTTTTCTTTTCTCTTCTTTTCTCACACATCTAAGTCTGTCCCAAAGAAAACAACATAGTTTTTAGTGTGATGCATCGATTGTTTACCCATTTTCTTTTTTCTTTGTTTTTTTTTTTTTCCTTATTGTTTATTTTTGCTCGGGGGTTTTCTTTCAGTCATACCGATCGGGCCGTGACCGCTTTTGACCTGTGTGAGAAGGATTGTCCAGGATACGCGCCTCAATTGGCAACTCTCAGGTTTGAGACAGGTTGTGTGTGAACTGCAATCGGGCCAAGTACCTGTTTTGTTTGTTTATTTGTTTGTTTCCAGCTGTCGCCTTTGACTGTCAGATGAGTCGGGATGAGTGCTTGTGTATCGGCAATGGCTACAGTATTTTTTAATCATAATTCCGTGTTGTTTTGTATTATTTTGGTCAGTCTTTTCCAGAATGTCGAAAAATAAAAGAAGAAAGAAAATTCTGCTAAGAGCTTACTAAACCGAACCTGACTCCTTCTTTCCACCGACCTTCGAAAATCAAAATAATGATAAGAAATTTCTATCGGGACTGTTCGTTTTTCTTTTCTTTTTTTTTTCAGCCCCGCATTCTGGCCCTGCCGTGTGCCTTGACCTGCCGGACGTGACAGTCCATACGGTCCCCCTACTATGGGAGGACTTCCATTGACCCCCTTCCTCTTCGCTTCGGCCAGCACAAGACACTCGGAATAGCTTGGAAACATCTGTCAAACAGAGGTAGGTCAGGCACAAAGCAACAATAACAGCTACAACAACAACAACACAACGGAAACACCGGGTTACTGGCTTATTTCGGCCACTTCCTTTGGAGTTTAAACGTTATCTCCATACTGTTTTGTTGTTGTTGTTGTTGTTTTTGTTGTTTAAGTACAGTGCATTTGATGATTATTCATATCATTATGCTTCTCTCTCTCTCTCTCTCTCTCTCTCTCTCTCTCTCTCTCTCTCTCTCTCTCTCTGTGTCTGTCTGTCTGTCTGTCTGTCTGTCTGTCTGTCTCTGTGTCTGTCTCTCTAAATGTCAAGAATAGTTTACGACATAACTTGTCATAAAAAAAACGGTGTTCGTAAATGGAAATGGTTTAAGTATGTCGTTTCGAAACATAGCTGTTCAGAGGAAAAGTGAAAAAAAAAGTCAACGAATAAACAAAGGAGTAAATAAACAAATGGATGAATGAATGAATAAATAAATAAATAAATAAATAAACGAAGGAATGAATAAATAGATAGATGAATAAATACAACACCTAAACACACATACCCGGAAAAAAAAACGACGACGATAGCAACTAACCAACTAACCAATCAGCCAAACAACCAACCAACCAACCAATCAACAACCAACCAGTCAACCGACCAACCAATCAACCAACCAACCAATCAACCAACCAATCAACCAACCAACCAGCCAACCGACCAATCAGCAAGACAAACAAAAAGTGCATGAAAAAATCATGCAAAAGATCAATCGAGCAACTCTCGGCGAAACGTGATCCCAGTGCCCTCCGATTTTCTCAGAGAACAGCCTGTCGAGATCCCTCCGCTCCAACACGCTATCGTCCCCCCCCCCCCCCCCCCCCCCCCCCCTCTCTCTCTCTCTCTCTCTCTCTCTCTCTTTCTCTGTGCAGCCAACTCTGCCGTGCATGTTCAGTGTCTGCACTACTCCATAAAACAATGAACCTTTCCTTCCTCTTTCTCTCTTCTTTCTTCTGCATCATCATCATCATCATCATCATCATCATCATCATCATCTTCTTCTTCTTCTTCTTCTTCTTCTTTTCCTTCTTCTTCTTCTTTTTTCTTTTTCTTCTCCTCCTCCTCCTCCTCCTTCTCATCATCATCATCATCATCATCATCATCATCATCATCATCATCATCATCATCATCTTCTTCTTCTTCTTCTCTCTTCTCCTTCTTTCTCCTCTCCTCCTTCTTCTTCTTCTTCTTCTCCTTCTTCTTCTTCTTCTTCTTCGTCATCGTCGTCGTCGTCTTCGTCGTCGTAATCGTCGTCATCGTCGTCACCTTCTTTTTCTTCTTCTTCTTCTTCGTCGTCTAAACTTGCTGTCCGTCAGGCCCCCAGGTGGGCTGTTTTTTCTGTTGTCCATTCTGCTGACACTTGTCGTACGTTTGAAAACATTGATCAAGACTTTCTCTTTATCGCTGCCTTGACATCTTGGGGACGGAGCGGCTTGTCGGTTTTTTTTGTTTGTTTTGTTTTGTTTTGTTTTTCTCTTTTTTTTTTTTCTTTTTCTCTGCCCCCCCCCCCCCCCTTTTTTTTTTTTTTTTTTTTCGGCTTTTTGTTTCTTTCTTTCTTCCTGATTCTTTTTTTTCCCTTCTTTCTGTGTTTTTTTTTTATTTTTTCTTTCTTTTTCTTTCTTTCCCTTTTCTTTCGTATTTCTCTCTTTCTGTCTTTCTTTCTTTTCTTTTTTTCTTTCTTTCTTTTTCTCTTCCTTTTCCTTCTTTCTCTCTTTTTTTTTTTTTTCTTTTCTTTTTTTTCTTTTTCCCCTTTTTCGTTTCGTTCTTTTTTTCTTCCGCTATTTTTTTTTTTCCTTTCTTTCTTTCTTTCTTACTTTTTTCTTTTCTTTTTTTCTTTCTTTCTCTCTCTCTCTCTTTCTTCTGTTTCGTTTTTCCTTCTCTTTCATTCCTACTTTCTTTTCTTTCTTTCTTCTTTCTTTCTTTTTCTTTCATTCTTTGTTTCTTGCTTGCGTTTCTTTTTTCTCTTTGCGTACCGCCCCCTCCCCCCCCCCCCCTTTTTTTTTTTTTTTTTTCTTTTTTTTCTTTTTAGATTTTTTGTTTAATTTCTGTGTGTACTCTTTTTGATCTTTCTGTGTTACGGCGTGCGTTAAATTCATTCTATTTTATTTTGTACTTAACTTCTGTGTATGGCGTCGTTTTTGAAAAAAAAAAGTTACACATTTGTTTTCACACATGCACGTTTGTTTGTTGTTGTTGTTGTTGTGTTGTTGTTGTTGTTGCTATTGTTGTTGTTTTTGTTGTTGTTGTTGCTGGTGGTGGTGATGGTGGTGGTGGTGGTGGCGGTGGTGGTGGTTGGTGGTGGTGGTGGTGGTGTGTGTGTGTGTGTGTGTGTGTGTGTGTGTGTGTGTGTGTGTGTGAGAGAGAGAGAGAGAGAGAGAGAGAGAGAGAGAGAGAGAGAGAGGTGAGTTGGTGAGGTGAATCTCTGTGTGTCTCGTGTGTTTGTGTGTGTGTGTGCGCGCGCATTGTTTATGCGTGCGTGCGTTGCGTATGTGTCTGTGTGTGTATGTGTGAAAGTGTGTGCGTGAGTATGCATTTCAGTGCCAGTGTGTGTGTGTGTGTGTGTGTGTTTGTGTGTGTACGCGCGCTCGCATGCGCTCACACATGCGTGTGTGCGTGCGTTCATGCGCGTTTGTGTGTGTGTGTGTGTGTGTGTGTGTGTGTGTGTGTGTGTGTGTGTGTGTGTATCAGTGTGTGTGTGTGTGTGTGTGTGTGTGTGTGTGTGTGTGTGTTTGAATAGGTGAGCAGAAGACGAGTGGTTGGGTGGGTAGGCATTTTTGTGTGTGTGTGTTATTGCGTGTGTGCGTGCGCGCGCACGCGCGCGCGCGCGCGTGTGCGTGTGTGCGCGTGTGTGTGTGTGCGCGCGCTCGCGCGCGCATGTGCGCGTGCATTCAACCCCCGCCCCCCCCCCCCCACAACTGTTTTTCTTTGAACAGGCATTTAACATGTAAACGCAAACTGACCCATTTCTGTCCTTAATTTAGACCCCCCCCCCCCCCCTCCTCTCCCCCTCCTCCCGCTGCACGACATCCAACGCCATCCCTCCCCCCCCCCCCCGTCTCTACTTCCCCTTTCTTCTTCTTAAACCCTCTCTCGCCCCTCCTTTCTGTCCTATCCTGTGCCCTCCCCGCCCCTCCCTCCCTCTCTCCCCCAGTCGCCTCATCTTACCCTACATGCCCCTTTCGTAATGTCGTTCTCCCGTTGCATAAGTTGGTAGGTAGGTAATCTAGCTAATGAGAATTTCATAGCCGCTGTCAGCCACCGACTCTGCGATCCCAGACCGACCGACCGACCGACCGACCGACAATAGCCTGATAAGCTCCGGATGGGGGAGAGTCAGGGGGACAGCTCCCACGAGGCCCCTGGAGAATTTCATTTTCCCTCGTGGACCAATCGCTCATCAACTATGGATGGCCGCCACTCTCTGGAGGGGGACTTGTGGTGCCTGGTATATACCGTTGGGTGGGTTTTTGTTTGTTTTGTCGATGATCGGTTTTCTCCTGTTCGCTCCCCCTTTCGGTGAATCCTGCAGAGGGACATCCGGAGTCATGAACCGGGTGTGGCCCAACCCCCCTAGAGTGTCAGGAGATAAGGGCCGAAACACTTGCTTGAATGGGGCTTCTCTTCTGAGAACTCTCTGCTGCCACGCTCTCCACGAGTTTCTTTCTACTGATGCATGGGTAAACCATTGACTTCCGGGAATAGGCCGGAGGACGTCCGGGAAAGACCGGAGGACACTGGGAAAGACCAGAACGAAGGGCTCTGTGGGCTGGCTCCCCACTTTGCCTTCAACATGTGGCTACTAAAACAAAAAGGAAAAGATGCTCCAGGATTCACCGAAAGGGGGGGAGAGAATGATGAATCCATCGGTGCTCAACCAATCACGACTGTAAATCCCAAACGGACTATGAACATGGACCAAATGGAATATCCATGTGTCTGTGGAAAGCGTTTTCGCTACCACCCGTGGCATGAAGATCCACAGAACAAAGATGGGATGTGTGAAGACTCATCTGAAATGAGCAGCAGCGCACTGCATCAGCAGCTAAGACGTCGGGAGACAAAGGCCAGGATTTAAACCACAGTGCCAAGGACATCCACGCTGTTGGTTCGGATGAGGAATTTGCACAGGCCCTCGATGCCAGGCGCCTGAAACTCAACCTGCCACGCAAAGCGAGACTGAAGATTGGGAGAAACTGGATGCAAAAATAGACTGATGCACTGATAGGGAAAAAGTACCCTGGAACACAACTAGCCACATATTCATCATTCTCTCCCCCTTTCGGTGAATCCTGGGAGCATCTTTTCCTTTTTGTTTTAGTAGCCACATGTGAAGGCAAAGTGGGGAGCCAGCCCACAGAACCCCCTTCGTTCTGGTTGTGTATGCCACATGTAGAGAGACGCCTATGGAGCAAAACTACCAAAGAGAAAAACACCTCCAAAGAAATCCAGACGCCAAGAAGAGATGGACAAGATCAGGGTCCAAAAGAGAAAAAACTCAAGAAGCAAATGAAGACTGCTCTGCCAGCTGAAAAAAAACAAGGCTTGGAAAAACTCTGGGAAGACCTGAAAGCAAAACACAGCGCCCTCAGCAAAGCGGAATCTGCGAGGAAGAGGAAGAGCAAAAAGAAGAGAAGACACAAGAGCGCTTCTTCAGAGACCCCTTCCAGTTTGCCAGAACTCTGTTTGAGCAGCCAAAATCTGGGACCCCTAAGTGTGGACAAAGGAGTTCTTGAGCAGCATCTGAGGAGGAAACATACTCTGACTCACAGAGCAAAGCACCACTCGACATTCAAGGTCTGGTGTGGCCAACCAACCCTGAGGAACAGTTCAATGACAAGCCTCCAACGTTGGCGGAAATCAAGAAGGTGGTCGACAAAGCCAGAGCCAAATCATCACCAGGGCCAAACGGAAATACCTTACCAGCTGTACAAGAAATGTCCCAAGGTGCTGGAGTGGCTCCACAGGCTGCTGCGATCAGCTTGGAGAAACCAGAAGATCAGCGGCCAGTGGATGACGGCAGATGGTGTGTACATCCCCAAAGAGCAAAAAACTCAAGTGACATCAGCCAGTTCAGGCCAATATCACTACTGAACGTCGAAGGGAAAATCTTCTTCTCTGTCATGGCAGCAAGGCTGACCAAGTACCTCATGGAAAACAAGTACTTGGATGTGTCAGTCCGGAAAGGTGGCATCCCAGGCGTGGCTGGCTGTGTGTAGAACACGCCACAATGATCTGGGACGCAATCCAAAGAGCAAAAAAAAACAGAAAAGAGAGACCTGGACGTAGTGTGGCTTGATCTGGCAAACGCATATGGATCTGTACCCCATGAGATGATACAGTTGGCTCTTGAGATGTACCATGTGCCAAAAAGAACATCCGCGACATGCTCAAGAAGTACTTCAATGGCTTCTCAATGCTGTTCTCTACCAAGGAGTACACAACAGATTGGATCAACTTGGAAGTGGGCATTGCAATGGGCTGTGCAATTTCCCCAATACTGTTCGTGTTGGCAATGGAAGTCATCTTGAAAGCAGCAACAAGCAACGCAAGACAAACAGACCTTGGCGATGGATACAAGATGCCCCCTCTCAAGGCCTTCATGGATGACACACTACAGTGATTTCATCCAGAGAGAAGACGAGACACGTCATGTGCTGGAGAGGCTGGATGACATAGTTGCCTCATCCAGAATGAAGTTCAAGCCAAAGAAATCACGGAGTCTCTCACTGAGGAAAGGAAAAGTGGCCGAATCTGTGGTCTTCAGTGTTGCCAACCAGGCCATTCCAACAGTCACAGAAGAGCCAGTCAAGAGCCTTGGAAGATGGTATGATGATACGCTGAAAGACACACAAAGAGCAAAAGAAGAAACCAAACAGATGTCGGAAGAAGGCTTGGAGACCATTGACCAGTGTGGGCTCCTGGCAAATACAAGGTCTGGTGTCTGCAGTTCATGCTGATACCAAAGCTCCTATGGCCTCTGATGATATACGACATCTGCACAGCAGTGGAGGCAATGGAATCCAAAATCAACAAGTTCACAAGGAAATGGCTTGGTGTCCCACTCTGTCTGACTGACATAGCGCTGTACTGTCGCCAAGCAAAGCTGAAACTACCACTGAAATCCATCCTGGAGGAATACAAAGCAGGGAAGATCAGATTTCAAAGCATGCTAGAGGACTCAGGAGACAAGGTGGTAGAAGCAACCAAGCCCCATCTGAAGACAGGCAGAAAATGGAAAGTTCAAGAGGCGATGGATTCTGCAAAAGAAAGTCTCAAGATCATAGAAATAAACAGACACACACACAAACCAACAGACAAGGACTGGGGGTGACCAAAACTGAATGGTGGTCAAAGGCCAAAGGAAAAAGCCAAAAGAGACATGATGATTCAGGAGATGAGAAAAAGAAGACAAAAAAAAAGACTCTAAAAAGCAGTCCAGCAGAACCAGCAAGGGCAATGGACAACGTGGGAGAATGCACTCCAAAGAAGTCTCACTTGGATTGACATTTGGCACATGGCCCCCCTCTCAGGATCAGCTTCATTCTCAGATCTGCATATGACCTTCTGCCTCAAATGCAAACCTGTTGAAGTGGGGAAAAACAGACGATCCTTCATGCCCCCTCTGCCATGAAAAAAACAAACAGTGGAGCATGTCCTAAGCTCATGTAAAGAAGCCCTGGCTCAAGGGAAGGTACACATGGAGGCCCAAGTGCTCAAAGAGATTGTACAAGCAGTCTGGGCTAGTACCAACACCACAAAAGGGAAAATCAGGACTCCAAAGGGGGGAGGGAGGGCGGTGTGTGCATGTGTCCTTGCGTGCGTTGTGCCCACTCCCTGAGCCCACAAGAGTCAAATCTGTGACGAACAGTATATACCCCTACTGCACGCTGAAAATGACGCTTATGTCGTCAGTGGCCGTCACTCTGTTGTCGTTCGCCGTCAGCGCCGCAGTTGCGTCCCTTTCCTGTGATTTGGCCAGGTTAGTGTTAGGCTGTGTCAAGTTAGCTTACTTGATTAATTAAGGCGCCCATCTTAGCGCTGAATATGAGAAGATAAGTGATTGCTCCTTCAACGTTTTCATTGTCCTGAATATTCTTAATCTAGCCTGAAGAAGACCTAAGAAGTCCAACATGTCCAGTTTTGTCTTGCCATTTGTTTGTCTGTGTTGTTTGGCGGACACATTAACAATTCTTTTGAAAACACCTCACTTTGAAACCGTTAATCTGTGTGTTTAGAATGATATGATTTCTCGCAAAATCGCCCACAGCACGAAGAGGAGTTGTGGCTGCTTTGTTAGGAGTTCTGGCTGCTTCGTTAAAAAAAAAAAAAATCTTGTTTCGGCAAATTCGGTGTAGACTTACTCCAACTGTACAGCCTTTTTTAAAACTTTTTTTTTTGTTTTAGGTAAACAGTTGGCCGAATCTTTTTCCCATAGCTCTGTTGTTGAGTTGGATTACACCAGGAAACCGGTGTTTTGGTCTGCTGGTTCCAATGCCAGTGCTTTCACCAGTTTGTGATGTTGCTGTTGGAATAAATGGTGTGTGTGTGTGTGTGTGTGTGTGTGTGTGTGTGTGTGTGTGTGTGTGTGTGTGTGTGTGTGTGTGAGTGCGTGCGTGCGTGCGTGCGTGCGTGCGTGTGTGTGTACATATATTGAATGGTGCTATATGTTTTTTTTTTGTCTTCTAATATATATAACTTTACAGTTATATCTGCTGCGATCAGTAACATGTTCAGGATAGGAAAAAAAAAAGAGATAGAGACCAAGATGACACAGGAAAAAGAAAGATAGCAAGAGAACAGGATAGTACAGGAAAAAAGAAAGAGAGACACAGAAATCGAAATGGTAACTTCAGTACTTTTTGTTTGAATATATGGGTGCAATATCTGCTTCTTGTTAATGTATAAGGACAACCCAAACTTTTGTGTCAAAAAAAAAAACAAAACAAAAACCACGACAACATTACTGACAGTTTCAAAGCCTGTAATATTATAGCGATTGGTGTCTGGAACCTTTTATTGCACCCCTCTTGTGTAATTATTCTAAATATAAACGGCATAACAATCCTGAAACTCAGGATGCGGTACTGAACATGACTGAAAAATAGGACTTAAGTTATCAGATATGTGGACAGATCTTAACCCTGACTGTAGAAGATACACATGATCAAGGGTAACTCTTCTCAGAGAAGTTAAATGCTTTCTTTATATCTGAACATTAGGTGTTAATTTGATTGTTTGTTAGTCGTTTTGTTTTTATACCGAGGACCCTAATGTCCACTATGGATGTTGATCTTATCAATTACAAAACGTATTGGAAAGTTAACAATTCTCTTTAGGTTTCTATATGAAATTGGTGAAGTAATCGATGTTGTTATTCCAGAATACGCCGTGGCTCATCGTGACAAAACACAGCTAACAGACCTGCCTCCATCTGAAATAGAATGAACGGTAGCTGAGTGCGTGTACTTGAATACATAGTTTATGAACATCACATGAAAAATGGTTGCTCATTCAACAAAGTAAATGAAAGAAGAGGAAGAGGAAGAAAATAGTCTAGAACATGAATCATGAAAATGAGAGAGGAAAAAAAGCAAATAAGAGTGAATACAATATGCAGAAATTAAATTATCTAAGCAAGGAATCAAGCACGATAAGAGATGGTAAATGCGAAAAGATTTCAATATGTTAAGAAACTGGAAAATTCAAGGGATTTTTATGCCATAGGAGATGGGAAAACAGATGGCAAATACAGATTTTTTTTTTTCATAAGATGAAAAGTGAGATGGAGTGCTGACGGCGGAAAGACGAAATATTTTTTTGCGATGTAGAAAAGAGACAATTTTTCTAAACGTAAATACATGTAAAACAGTAGCAGCAGGTGACAGTACAACACAGCAGCTCGATGACATCTTGACTGATGTCACAGAATGTTATAAAGAAAAACCTTCAAAAAGAAGACGACGAAGAAGAAGAGCAGAAAAATGTGAGATCGTGGACTTTGTTGAGGAAATGCCGTAGTTAACGGAAGAACAAAAATCGCTTGAGCGCGAAATCACACTTGAGCAAGCAAGACGTGCTCTCGAAAAGAATGGAAACAAGTGCTGAATCGGGCAGATTCACTTTGGAATTTTTAAGGTAT